>BSSO01004918.1:0-13816 GCA_030267885.1 Mesembryanthemum crystallinum | reverse complement strand
ACAATCATATCCAAGGAAGATGCACCGTCAAATCAATGGTATCAAAGAGAAGCAGGTAAACTAAATGTTAACTAGCAAACATCAAGCAACAAAATCTCCCAAAGAAAATAAAAAGAACCCAAAAAAAAAAGATAAACTAACAAAAGTCAACTCCATAAGGAGACAAAGGAAATTCAGTGAAAAGCTTCTCATGTACTCCTTCCATTCATTAATGAAAGTTACATATTCCATTTGGTACGTTCACAAATAAATGCTACACTTCTAATTTTGGGAAAAAAATTCCCTTAACCCTTCTGTGATTCAATAGCTCAACCTGGGCCCACGCAACTCTAGTAATGAAACCTAATGCTTAGAGAGTGTGTGAATGAGTTTGTAGTATCCTTGATAAGGGCAAGAGTTCAAATGACTCTGGTGCACACCACAAACTGCTTTGAAATCTCCCTAAACACCACAAAAGTTTACGGAGTGGAATACAACATTTACGGAGCATGGAATGTGAAATAAAGTTCACTCCTAACTTTCACAAGCAAAAGAAGGCTAGTTAAAGCATTCCTAACCCTTCTGTGATTCAATAGCTCAATCCTGGGCCCACGCAACTCTAGTAATGAAACCTAAAGCTTAGAGAGTGTGTGAGTGAGTTTGCATTATCCTTGATAATGGCAAGGGTTCAAAGGACTACTAGAAAACGGGGCAAAATGCGACGCTTAACTACCGACACTTCTAGATGCGTGGTGAGAAAATTCAGCGCGCGGATTGGACTTCCGTATTTCTCGACGCTTTTTCCCGTAGCGTCTTGACCCCACACACTAAAGCGTCGAGATAGTTTACTAAGTGGGCCTCACCACTAAGCCTTGAAAATTTGGGAAACTAAAACGCGAGTGTTTGCCCGCTACGTGTTATAATGGGAAAATTTTGAGTGCCGCTTTTTCGAGTTAATATTATTGATGATTAAAAAAAACAGAAATAAGGTAATGAATTATAGTAGTTTCATTTCAAAACCCTTGTGTCCCATCATATTCTTGCTAGCCCATCCTCTCTCCTTCGAGTCCTCTCATCACCATTGCATAACAGTGGCTTCTTCTTCTTCATCACTAAATCAGTTTCTTGGTGGTACTATCACATCGCGATTTCGGCAATTGAGTAGCTTCTTCTTCGTCAATCGCAGTTTCATTAGTCGAGTTCCTCTCTGTTCTCTTCGCCATTGCACTCGCTCAGTTCTTAGTGTCTTCACCAGTCAGTACTCTCTCTCTCTCTGTCTCTCTTTCCCTCTCCTCCTAATTAGAGTGGTTAACTTTACAGCATTTACTACGAATTGAAGGAACTAGTTGTGTCTAGGGTTTATGATTTGGGGTGGTGGGGATGCAATTTTATCTGATGCTAATGCTTAAGTTTATTGTGTCATATTCACAAGAGTTTTATACTATTGTGCCATTCATATCAGAGGTTCCCATTCTTCTAGTATTTCTGGCTTCTTCTAACTTTGAATATAATCTGAAATTCTCTTACCTAAATTATGATTTTCATCATCATATTGGTGCTATTCACATGATTTGTCGTGCATTCATCCATTTTTCTAGTTTGTTTGTGAGTTTGTTCAGTAATTTTTGTATGATTTTGATTCTCGTTTGTCATAGGGTAACTTATGGACTTATGCTCATCTATCTTCTTCAAACAATTCGAATTTATAGCCTAATGATGTGGATTGATAGTCAGTACTTGAAATAATTGAATTTATTGAGGTTATTGTTTCCTTATTGTCTTTAATTTGACGGTTTGGGTCGCACATTGTTCAGTTTAGTTGTACGTAGGCAGCTTATCAACAATCTTTCTTCTGTCTTGACTCTCACATTAGCTTCTTGAATATCTGAGCTCCACTCAATTCAAATGGATGACGTATAATTGGCGTGAAATTGAATGAGAACTTGATGTATAGTAATGTGTTGGATAAAAGGTAAGTTACAGAACATAACAACTGAATTCAAAATGGTGATGACAAAATGAATTGGAACGTCTTTCATTATTATTTCAGAATTTTACCGCTTTTGTACTGATAGTTGTCAAGTATGGAATTCGTGATTGGGTGAGAGGAAGGGAGCGTTTGATATGTTGTCTGCAAACTGGGCATCTGTAAACAAACTTCTGAAGTCATTAGATTTTGAAGAGAAACATGTCAATGTTGTCTGCAAATTGCAAATTTAATACGGAGACAAGGATCCCTTTTGTTTAAACTGTGAGATGATTGACGGAACGGGAATCACTTAGTAATGTAAAGCATTGTCATTGACAGCATAAACCTCCCTTTTTCGATCCATTATGTACCATTTAATTTCCATTGTCATAGTTTACTAATTATATTGAAGTCCTACAAATTGACACTTGGCCTAACAAAACTAACCAACTTGCAGTAGCTATATCTTTAACACTTTGCTTCAGATATTGAGTCATTTTTCCTCTTCTTTGGAAGCTATGATTTGTGCAATGTGCTGCTTTGTTTAAGTAGTTGAGTCATTAGACATGAGTAGTGGCAAACCGATGACATCCCTTATTTAGCTTGTAACTATTTCTTTCCATCAAAAGTTGATTCTTGAATTATTACATTGATTAATGGCTTGTGACTGACAGTGGTATAAACTATTATTTAGTCTAACAGCAACAACTGTTGTATGCATTTTCTATCAAATTGTACTAAGGCTGGCTCGTTGCGGCGACGATTGGTGTTCGTAGGGGCAGCATAAAAGTAGTCAGATTTACGAAGGGTTTCATCTTCTTCTCTTTGAGGTCAGTCTCCCCTCTCTCTCAGTCTCTCTCTCTCTATCTCTCTCTATGTGTTTGTTGTTTGTGATATTCCTTTGGTTGGTAAGTTGCTAGACTTTCATGGCCATTACGATCAACACTTGTCAGGGCATCTACTTTGCTTGCTTGATTTTTTACCTTAGCAAATAGTTTTACTCTGCAAGTGTGTAATTTGAGTAACTTAGCTTTTGTTTTCAGAAGTTTCTCATGGCTATTTTTCATTGGTTTGTTTTACATTTGTTGATGATTAGCGGTTAATTCACTCGAATTTTGGTTGAGAATGCTTGCTGAATACATGGGCAAATTCTTGTTTAGTGCTCTGTTATTAGTTTTTTTTTAAACCTGACCTCAAGTTTAAGTCGAACAATTAATTTCCACCCCCAACTAATATGAAATTTAAGAAAGAAGGATATTGTGGCCTAGAACATTCAGTTGTGAACTCAAGTTTTGCTTTGACATTTTGTGGGAAATTTATATGTTTTATTGGATAGATTTAATTGGGAAGGTTTTTTTTCTTTTTCTTTTTTTTTTTTTTTTTGAGAAGTGGTAGATTGATTTAATTGTCTGAGCTCACAAGAAGCTATTAATTTCCGTAATAAATTAATGAGACCACCAAGCTCTCTAAATATTGAAGAATCAAAGGGTTTATGGTTTTAGGCTAAGGTTAAGATTGAAGAAAAATCAAAAATATTGTGTAATATTAATGCAGTGGAGTTGATTTTTAGTGAAATAATATCTTGATTCTTATCTCGCTTACATTCAGTTGGGTGGGTTGAGGGAGGGTGAAGTGTGAAAGACAATGAGGACTAATGATTTAACTAAAGCTGACATAAATAATTACATTTCTGTTATAGTTTCTCATATGAACAGGTTGGCTTCCATTATCTCCAAGTCAAATAGTATTATATTATTGACTTTCTTACATGCTATACAGATCTTTATTCTTGAAGTAGTAAGTATGCAGATAATGTCTTGGAGGAATTTGGAAGTCAGTGATGTTAATATGAATTTGTAGTTAGATAGTCTTATGGTTTGAGCTTTGATTGCCACCTAAAGTTACGTAGTCTCTCATTGTTATATTATTATTTTGGTCTTTTGGCAGTACTTGCTTTAGTATATATAATAGTAGTTAGTTGTTGATAAGCCAAAATTTAGTAGGCATAAGGAAAGATATTAATGCGTATTTTTGCATTAATTGGCACTAGCAATTCTCTTCCTAGGTAAGATTTGTTAAAAAAAAAAAATTAAGCATTTGGTAGGTGGATATCTAAATTTGTAGGATATAATATTGAACTATTGATGCATTTTAGATATGGACACAAGTTGGATCGAACTACCAAGGGATCATCCTATCTATATTGAAGGTGTCAAAAACTTTATTAAGTTGGCCCAAGAAAATCTCGTGGAAGGAAAAACTCGATGTCCATGTAGGATTTGTAAAGTGGATAAATGGTGGCCTTTGAATGACGTAGAGTATCATATCTTGTTCAAGGGTTTTCACAAGCCTTACAAAAATTGGATTCATCATGGGAAAGGGGATATCCTTCCACGCATGCTTGGAATTGAAGTACTAAGCCATAGTCAAGAATCAATAGATGGCCAACCAGAGGTTGTAGGCCGAGATGATATGGGAGGGCTATTGAGTGCAGCTTTTGGGGTCAATATTCCCCGTCCTTGTGATCAACCTGTAAGTGAATTCTCTAGTGAACCAAATTGGCAAGGGGGTGATTTTGATGATATGCCTTGGGAACATGACTTATCCAACCAGGAGCCTATTGAATCCTCGACACTAGTAGTTGATGAAGAAGAAACTAAGTATAGTAGGATTTTGGAAGCTGCTAATGAAGCGCTTTATGAGGGTTGTACCTCTTTTTCTAAACTATCATTTCTCTTACACTTGTATCATCTCAAATGTATGCACCATTGGAGTGCCGAGTCCTTTACTATGTTGCTCAAACTTCTGGTAGATGCTTTCCCACAAATGAAGGAGTTTCCAGATTCTTATTATGATGGCAAGAAATTAATCACGGCCTTGGGTCTTGGGTATGAAAAAATTCATGCATGCCCAAATAATTGTATTTTGTATTGGGGGGATTTGTCAGGTGAGGATAAGTGTCATGTTTGTCAAACTTCAAGATGGAAAACAGGTAAAGGCAAGCATGATACAAGAGATGAAAGTGGAGGGAAGAAGAAGTGTGAGGCAGCCAAGGTAATGCGATACTTTCCATTGATTCCAAGATTAAAATGAATTTATATGTCACCTAAGACGGCTGAAAACATGATATGGCATGATAAGGAGCGTGTGAGAGATGGGATGTTGAGGCATCCAGCAGATGGCTTATCTTGGAAAAATTTCAATGAGCAATATCCTGAATTTGCCAAAGATCCACGTAATGTTAGATTAGCACTTGCGAGTGATGGATTTAATCCATATCGTCTAATGAATACCAATTATAGTACATGGCCTGTGGTGTTGATCCCCTATAATTTGCCTCCTTGGTTGTGTATGAAGCCATCATCAATTATTTTGTCAATGCTTATTCCTGGTAAATCTGGTCCTGGGATCGATATTGATGTGTACCTCCAACCGTTAATACATGAATTGAAGATGTTGTGGGAAGGTGTCCGTGCTTTTGATGCATATAGTGGAAATTGGTTTAATATGCGAGCAACTTTAACTAGCACTATTAATGATTTTCCTGCATATGCCATGTTATCTGGTTGGAGTACGAAGGGGTACAATGCTTGCCCCATATGCACCACATCAACTCACTCATATAAATTTGCTGGAAAGATATGTTATGTGGGACATCGAAAATGGTTGCCTATTGACCACCCTTATCGGTGTCAAAGTGATTTATTTGATGGCACCGAAGAGTATGGTCATGCTCCAACTCCAACAAGTGGAACTAATGTTTTGAGACAACAAGAAGGAATTAACTATACTTATGGGAAGACCAAAAAGGCACCGAAAAAGAAAAGGGCAAGAAAGAGTGGAAAATCTATCATCGATGGTGCTGTTGATTGTATAGATGATGATAATGATGATGATGTTCCTTGGAGTAAGAGAAGCATATTTTTTGACTTGCCATATTGGGAGAATAATTGTTTGAGGCATAATTTAGATGTTATGCACATTGAAAAGAATGTGTGAGATTTTGCTGGGAACTCTTTTAGATATGGATAAGAGTAGAGATGATGAAAATGCTAGAAAGGCTATCCAAGAGTTGGGGATAAAGAAACACCTTTGGCTTCAATATCGGGAAAGTCGAGATCCATACATGCCACTTGCACCATACTCTATGTCAATAGAAGAAAAAGATCGTTTTTTGACTGTTTTGCAGAAGCTTAGAGTTCCCGATGGATATGGATCGAATCTTTCTAGATGTGTGAACACGAAGAATCGAAAACTTGTGAACCTTAAGAGTCATGACAATCATGTTCTTATGCAGGATATCCTTCCTGTAGCGTTACGAGCATCGAAAGCAACAAAGATTATTGACTTACTTTCATATTTGTCTTCCTTTTTCAAGTACTTATGCTCTACAACTCTTGATGTCGACAAGCTCGATAAGGTTCAAGAAAGTCTTATTTTGACTCTGTGTGAGATGGACAAGGAATTTCCTCCAACCTTGTTCACAGTTATGGTCCATCTCTTGACTCACTTAGTGGATGAAGCAAAGCAAGGTGGCCCAGTTCAGTATAGATGGATGTATCCTATTGAGAGGTCAATACTTTTTACTTCATTGCTTCTTCATTGTTATTTACTACCAATTTTCTCTTATAATTTTGTAATTTTCAAAAGTTATAACTAAAGGTACTTGGCCCATCTGAAATCACACGTAAGTAATAAAGCACAACCTGAGGGGTCTATTGCAGAAGGCTACATTCTGTGGGAAACGATTATATTTTGTTCAAGATACCTAGAAGGTGTTGAGACTATCTTCAACAGACCCAAAAGGAATGACGATGGTGTTTCAAATGGTAGTACGTACTTGTATAACTCGGGTGGGTGCGCAATAGGGAAAGAGAAATCTGTCACTCTTGATGATAAAAGTTTGAAACAAGCTCATCGCTATGTTTTACTTCATGCAGATGAGATAAATGACCTTCGTGAGTAAGTATTTTCTATTTCAGTCCTCTGTCTTAACTTTAGTTTTTTTGAGCTCCTGCTCATGTTTGGATGATGTGTGAAGTGAATTCTTAATTCAAAAGCGATTGGAGCATCATGCAACTCGACCAAGTGAAACTATGGAGAATGAGTGGATTATCAATGAATTTGCAGAATGGTTGCATAATCAGGTGTTATTTTAAGTATTGTTATTTGTAAATAAAAAAACAAAACTCATGATTTACAAAGGCATATGCACACTTGCTAATTTTTAACTAGATCATTTAATGTTATAGGTGCACAACATTGAGGAAACCAATGAGCATGGGAAGCTAAGAAAAGCTTTGGCTGGTGGTTTGAGTAAATCAGGTAAAAAGCTGTCTGGCTATTTGGTCAATGGGTACAAGTTCCACACTGTTGATCGTGAACGTACTCGAAAGACCCAGAATTCTGGAGTAATGGTGGAAGCAGATGGACGGGCATACTATGGGAAACTAAAAGAGATTTATGAATTAGATTATTATGGGGCTTACAAAGTAGTTGTGTTTCGGTGTGATTGGGTAAACATAAATAAGGGTTTAATCACATACGGCAATGGTGGTGCTCGCGTGAACTTCTCTAAGTTGATGCATACTGGTCGAAACGTAGAAGATGATCCATTTATATTTTCATCTCAAGCAAAACAAGTTTTTTATATTGAAGATGAGCTACAAAAGGGATGGTTACATGTTGTCAAGACTAAACCTAGGGACTTGTTTGAGTTGGGCGAGCCTATGTCCTAGTTTCCCCCCCTGCTTTCTCGTTTATGTTGTTCAAGTTACACATTTAAGTTGGGATGACTTTTGCTTTATATTATATTGATTTGGTTTCACTTTATGATGATTGTATATTTTATGTAAAGTTTGTTCCTATTCTTGTGTTTATGCCTTTTTTTTTTTTAACTTAATCTTCAAAAGAGTTTGATCAAGAAATTATTAATAAAGCTTGTTGGAGCTTTGAATGCAGTTTTTTACAAAAGTTCGATGGAATGCATGTTGATTTTGGTGTGCTGTTTTTTCAGTTTAGCCTGCCTAATAGGACTTTTTGCTCTCTCCTGCTAAGCTGCTCCAGGTAACCTTAATTTTATATGAATTGTACAGTCTCATTATTAGTGTTGCTATTGTTGTGGTTGGGGACTAAATTCCATATTCATTGTTGTATGATTTTTTTTTACAGTGACAATGAGTTATAGAAGCAAAAAAACGGTTGCCGCTTTTCAAGCATCTGACTCTATAGCTGAAACATCATCTGGAGGACAACTACCTACTCGAGCACAAGAGAAAAAACTTGCATCTGTTGGAGTACAAGCACAGAAGCAACCTGTATCTACTTCAACTCCAGCATCTCTACCACCCTCTGAAGCTCATGTTTCCCAACCCATTGCTCCAACGTCTCAAGCATCTCCACAACCAGTTTTACGATCGAGTGATTTGCATGTTTCTGAGAAAATGGAGACACAAGGGTTAAGGGAAAAACCACCCATTTGTGTAGCACCTAATGTGACACATCCTCTAAAAAACATGGCCCTCAACACTGTTCCAACACTTCAAGCTTCTAAACGACATAGTATTCTATCCAATGGAGTGTCTCAGGCAACTTTAAAGACGTCTAATTTTCTGTCCAAGGGGACACAAGGGCTAGAGAAAAGAAATCAAAGACCTTCACCCGCTGGTCCAACATCTTTAATGTCTCAACGATCTAATATCCCATCTAGTGGGGAACATGTTCTTGAAAGCATGGCCCTATCCAATGGAGTGTCTCAGGCAGCTTTGAAGACGTCTAATGTTCTGTCTAAGGGGACACAAGGGCTAGAGAAAAAACCTCAAAGACCTCCACCCACTGATCCAACATCCCTATTGCCTCAACGATCTAATATCCCATCTAGTGGGGAGCATGTTCTTGAAAGGATGGCCTCATCAAATGGAGTGTCTCAAGCAGCATTGACAACATCTAATGTTCTGTCCAAGGGGACACAAGGGCTCGAGAAAAGACCTCAAAGACCTCCACCCACTGATCCAACATCTCTATTGTCTCAACGATCTAATATCCCATCTAGTGGGGAGCATGTTCTTGAAAGAATGGCCCCATTCAATGGGTGTCTCAGGCAGCTTTGAAGACGTCTAATTTTCTGTCCAAGGGGACACAAGGGCTAGAGAAAAGACCTCAAAGACCTCCACCCACTGGTCCAGCATCTCTAATGTCTCAACGATCTAATATCCCATCTAGTGGGGAGCATGTTCTTGAAAGCATGGCGCCATCCATTGGTGTGTCCCAGGATATACCATCTAAGCCAACTAAGAACTTGACTGGAGTGTCCAAACCTGCAGTGTCACAGCAGAAGATTTCTTCATTAAAAAGTGCCACAGCCTCTCTTAAGTCATCTTTGCGTGCAACTAGTGAACCAACTCCAAATGCTGAAAGGGAACATTCATCAAGAAACGTTAATAGCGAGCCTTTGAACCCAGGGAGCAGACTGAACAAACAGAATCAATCAAAACGTTCAAGGCCATCAGAAGAAGAAAATTCTACTCCAGATTGGCCTAACAATATACAATTTGATCCAAAGGAGGAAATTCAGATCATTGGTAAATTATACATCTCTTTATCTATCTATTTGAGAGTGGGTACTCAATCTTCTCATAAATAGTAGCTCTTACGTGTTATGTTTTTTCTTTTTCTTTTTCTGTTACAATATTTTGGAAAGATGATAAGGGCAATTTCCAAAAGAAGAAGGGATCCATGCAGCCTCGAGATGTTAAACAATTTAGATGCTGGAGTTAAAGTTATTGTTGATTTTAATGAGCACAATCAGCCATTGCGAAAGTCTGGATTTTTGTTTGTTAAATACCTCGGATATGTGGCAAAGAACGAGAGGTTTTGCCCGATAGGAGCAACTAATTGGCATCATGTGAGGAAGCTTAATAAAGCTGAAATTGTTCTATTGGTTCGGGTAAATGTTTCTTACTTCTTTGCCATTTAATTCTCTTCAAATGTGAGCTTGTACCTTGATTAATTCGTGGCTTCAAGGTTAGTGTTTTTTTTCTCCCATAGATCTCTATGTAATACAATTTATATTTCAATTTTGCAGTCTAAGTTTCTATTTCTGGATGGAGTGCTGATTGATAAGGGGATCCTTCAACATGTTGATAAACATCTGAGACAATATAGATAAGTTGAAGAAACTAAAATTCAACCCAACAGAGAGGTCAAAAGAAGCTATTTATAATGATGTGCCTGAAGGACATCATCGTGAGAATTGGATGAAATTGGTCGACTATTGGTATTCAGAGAAGGGGCAGGTTGTTTCCTACACATTTACAAATTGTTTTACTTGATTAATTAAGAGTATTGATTATGGAGTTTGAGAATGCAGAAATTGGCTGATAAAGGAAAAGATGCACGAGCAGGGCAAAATCATTTTCACACAACTGGTTCCACAAGTTACGCAAACATACGAGCTGACTTTGTATGATATCTTATTCCATTACATATTTCAATCTATCACAATATAAATGATTAAACTTTTATATGTAGGCTAAGCTTATTCTCGATAATTAATTAATTCTAGGAGAAAGAACATGGAAGAAAACCTGGCAGTATAGAATTTTGGGAAGCGAGTCATGCCCGACGTGATGGAAGCTTTGTTACTGGCACAGTATCGAAACAATTCTTGGTATGTTCTGAATATGTCTATTATAGATGATATTAAGTTATCATTTTTATGCTCATATATCATGTTATACATTTGTAGGAGGCAGCCAAGTCTAAAGTCGAAAAAATTCTTGCAAACTCCTCTTCGCCCAAGTCTCGTGTTGACGTTGAGAATGATGTCTTCAATGAAATGATGTATGAAGAAGAAACTCCTAAGCGACCTGTAGGTTTTGGTTTTGGAGTGAAATCAAGTGATGTTTTTGGTGTGCAAGGCGTGCTAAGTAGCAAAGGCTACAATTCCGGTTATGCTAACTATATGGGTGCAGCATGGGCTGATATGACAAAGCAAAATCAAGAACTCAAGAAGTAAAATGAAGCACTTCAGTCAAAAATGAATCAAAATAATCAAATGTTGATGCAAATGCTCATTGTCATGCAAAATGGCCATGTTACTCAAGAGTTTTTGGATGCTACTCGATCTTTGTTGCGCACGAGCAATTCTCAGGTTAGAAGTTCATTGAATTTTCTCTTCTCTCTCTCTTTTTTCCCATTCTCCGAAATTGATGATCTTCTCCCTCTCTTTATATTTCTTTTAGCCTTTTTCCTGGGTTTCTTAGTGCGATGTTGGCACCACTATTTGTAAGATGGCTTGGTCAGTGAAGATATGAAATTGCAGATTAATGTGATAAGAACGTGCACAATTGCTCTTGTTGTCAACTAGTTAGTGAGCTATCTATATGTATGCTAGTATATAGGAAGGTCTCATATGAGTTCTGTATGTGTGGTTGTATATGTGAGGTATTCACATAAATCAATTTGTCTGAAGTAGTAGTCATTAAACCCAAGCTGCTTGTGAAACTGTGACATACTCAGTTGTCGATCTTTTAGAGAACCCAATCAACTTTCTTGCCATGTACACATATATGACTACATGAACACATTTTTCTCTGATCAAGAGTAGTCGAGCAAAGCAAAACTAAAACACTAGTAATGTGATAATTATGATAGCAAAGTAGAAAAATCATTTGGTGCTTCACTGTAGTACATATTTAGAAGTCAGGATGATGCATTCTATTTTTGTTCTAGTAGAGGACAATCCTTAGACTTCATATCTTATTACTCAGTAATGAATTTTGGAAGTTTGTGTCTAGTGTTTATTCTATACTTGAGGTAGTAGACATAACTTGAAAGGCAAAGTGATCTTTTAAGATTCTTCCCCTGCCCTAAAGTACAAAACTTGAAACTAACACTCAGAGACATTCAAGAACATCCATTGGGGTCAATTATTTAAGTACAAAATTGTTTAGTATTGTATTTGGATCATAATTATGACACTATTTGATATTGAATACTCATTTATTTTCTGAAGGTTGCCGATGCATCAAGTGGTTATGGTGCTCACAACTGTTCTGAAGATGGTGATCACAACATGCCAGAATTTGCTGCTCATGACGATTCAGGAAATGATGATGCTTATAGTGAATCAGAAGATGTTATTCGTTGATTATCCTTGACAGCATGTTAGACTTGTCATTGTAACTGATCATGACCTGTTTTAAAGGACTTCATCCATGAGTGATGATGAAGTAGCAAAATATTTTGGACATGATGAATTTCTATTTTGAATTTAGTTAATCTCTACTTATTGTGAGTAGCTTAGTACAGTTACAGCAGTATGTATGATACGATGATGACATTTACGTATTTGTGTAAGTACTATTTAATCGTAATTAATATCGTGTGCTTCAGGTTTCTGCTTTGTCACTTATTTTGTCATAAATCTTGTATATTATGTGGAATTTTGTGAAGTGAAGTATAGTGTGTGTGTGTGTATATATATATATATATATATATATATATATATATATCAACGTTTTTTTGTGTCAGTAAATTTTCCCGGCAAGTTTATAAATTTTTTAGCGGTAAGAAGTTCTCGACGCTTTTGTTTGTCGCAAAACAGTCCCGCGAATTAGTTGTTGCTTTCGCGGATATCCAATATCGACGCAAACAAGCGTCAATGATTTTGAAAGCTTGACAAAAGAAAGCGTCGGAAAGTAAAATATCCGCGACAAAAAAAAGCGTCGACAATTCTCGACATCAAAAATCTCGACGCTTTACAGAAGCGTCGAGAAAGTAAATCTCGACGCTTTTGTGCGTCGAAAAAACTGCGAAAAAGTGTCGAGAAAGCGCGCGTTTTCTAGTAGTGGCGGCATGCGCGCGTCTGGGGCACACCACAAACGGCTTTGTGATCTTTCTACACTCCACAAAAGCTTACAGAGTGTATTAGAACCTCTACGTAGATTAGAATGTGAAATAATGTTCACTCTTAACTTTCATAAGCAAATGAAGGCCAGTTAAAGCATTCCTAGCCCTTGTGTGATTCAAGAGCTTAATCCTGGGCTCACGCAACTCTAGCAATAAAACCTAAAAGCTTAAAGAGTCTTTGAATGAGTTTGTAGTATCCTTGATAAGGACAAGGTTTCAAAGGACTCTGCGGAACACCACAAATCGATTTGTAATCTACCTATGCACCACAAAAGCTTACGGAGTAGAATACAACATCTACCGAGCATAGAATGTGAAATAAAATTCACTCTCAACTTTCACAAGCAACTGAAGGCTAGTTAAAGCATTCCTAAATCTTGTGTGATTTAAGAGCTCAATCGTGGGCCCACGCAAATCTAGTAATGAAACCTAAAGCTTAGAGAGTGTGTAAATGAGTTTGTAGTATCCTTGATAACGGCAAGGGTTCAAAGGACTCAGGGGCACACCACACCCCACTATGTACTCTCCCTACACTCCATAGAAGCTTACGGAGTTCATTAGTACGTCTACGGTGCTTCGAATGTAAAATAAAGTTCACTCTTAACTTTCACAAGCAAATGAAGGCCAGTTTAAGCATTCCTAATCCTTGTGTGATTCAAGAGCTTCATCCTAGGCCCACGCAACTCTAGGAATAAAACCTAAAAGCTTAAATAGTCTTTGAATGAGTTTGTAGTACCCTTGATAAGGACAAGGTTTCAAACGACTCTGGGGCGCACCACAAATCGCTTTGTAATCTCCCTACACACCACAAAGGCTTACGGAGTGGAGTACAACATCTACGGAGCATGGAATGTGAAATAAAGTTCACTCCAAACTTTCACAAGTAAATGAAGGCTAGTTAAAGCATTCCTAACCCTTCGGTGATTTAAGAGCTAAATCCTAGGCCCACGCAACTCT
>BSSO01004917.1:0-13816 GCA_030267885.1 Mesembryanthemum crystallinum | reverse complement strand
GACGATTGGGGGAACTTGGATTCGGAGTAGAATTCAAGTGAGTCGACTCAAGGGTAGATTAGGGTCTATTGTACTTGAGTTTGGTTTTGGCTCTTAGTGGAGTTCATTGGAAAATCCCTTGTGGTCGTGGTTTAACTTCTTGATTGAGCCCAAGAAGGTTTCCACGTAAAATCATTGTATTGTTTATTTGTTCTTGCTTAACTTATATATTCTGTTAAAAGGAACTCACAAAGAACTCGTAAGAAATTGATAACTCCACTAATTGAGTTAATAATTGAAAAATTAAAATGACTCAATTCACCCCCCTATTGAGTCTATCCTTACAACTAACAATATATATTTCAGCTTGATTTCTTTGTAACTAATCAAAGCCCTGTACAAACCTATGTATCATTAAAGATAAGCTCAGAACTTGTGAAGATCATTATATATCTTTGTCTTTAGAATTAAGAAACCAATGCTGAATGTCTTGATTTTTTTTTTATGCAAATTGATAGAGAAAAATACTACTACTCAAAAGAAGAAAAGTCTCCATAGATACAGTTTGACATATGACAAGCTCAATAGTCAATAAGAAACTTGAAAACAAAGCCTGTACAAGCACTCAATACACGCAAAGTCGCAAATCACAATCCCACTTCTAGCAAACCAGCAAACACGGGTCATTTTGAAATTCCGCCAGTATTATAAGTCCAGCCATGTAGATGTATCTAAAGGAGTAGCTGTATCTAAAGGAGTAGCTGTATCATTGATAGTGCGACAACGGAAATGCTTGCCATACTCGAATGATATAGAAGTGAACTTCCCCTTGTTCATGCATGAAAAAGAGAGAAATCAGAAATGAAAGCCTAAGGACATGTTATGGATGATTATCAGTTGCTAGTTCTTAGTAGTTTTTAAAATGTTCCAACGAACTCTGTCGAAATATACTTGGAAGCTGAAAATCCTTATCCTAGTGGTTTTCTATTTAATTTTCAAACAGGGGTTAGAAAAATGAAACTCATCTTATGAGATGTGGAGGGATATGATAACTTTTTGGTTAATTTTATGAGTGCGAAAGAGAGGGAGAAAAAGAAGGCGAAGAAGATGGAGAATGAAAAACGGAAGGATGAGAATGAAGGAAGAACATAGGCAGAAAATGAAATAAATCTTCTAAGTAAAAAGAAGTGCCAATTAAGTATGCAATTTTGGCGAATTTGGTAACAATGTTTGTTGGGGTGCACCATTCATAACCACTTTTACTAGTAGTTTGGATTTATTTATTTATTTATTTTTTTTTTTTTTTTTGAGCAATATGTATTGTTGGGATCGTTTTCAGCAACTCGATAATAGTTTGGATTATTTGAAACAAATTTTCCCAAAAACCAATTAGTAGTGTATGCTATATGGATTTGACTGAGTGAATCAAATATCAATCATACCTGTTGATAAGAAATCCCATGGAGGATTTTGCACCTTACTTGATAACTTGTAGCCCAAAATGCAGCTCGGCGAAAACATATGTCCTGAAACAGAAACTAGGTTGAGATTGGAAAAGCTCATGTTACCAAAAACATTGTGCAAGCACGTACTACACTCATAAGGTGTAATATCCGGGGTGCATTGTGCAAGGGCATAAAGCGTCTTCTTCGATGAGTATTTAGCCTCGGTTGTCCCAAAATAACGCGACGAAGCATTGTACCCTGAAGTGACGTTGTTTATAAGACTAGTAAAGTTACTAGCCAAAACCTGCCCAAATTGGCCATTGTCATCGACTTTCTCTTTGAGGGATTGAGCAAACATTGGGTCTTCCTCCTCTAAAGAGAAGATCGAACGATTAGCATAATGCAAGGTGCAATTTATTGGAGTAAAGATGATGGCTTCGACACTGTTAGCACAATAAACAGTGATGTCCTTGGAGGCTGCTGCAACGCAACTTTGACAATCTTTAAGGGAGGCATCATAACGACAGGAAAAGAGGGCGTAAACTTGGTCTTGGCCGGAACCAGTGGTGTACGCATGGAAGTAGGAAGTCGAGGCCATGGATGTAAGTCGAGTGAGGACCTTGTGTATGTTGGTACCGTAGTCAGAAGTCGAGGAATTATATTTGCCTTCATCGTGGTAACAATCTACGAAAGGGGAAAATTGGGCGTTGGTGCTAAGAAAAGATGAAACAAAAACAATAATAATAACAAATATTTCCAGGAGAAACATTTTTTCCATGTTTAATGTTTGAATGGTGTGAGCTACTTGTTGCAAACGAAACCTCTGCTTTGGTTCAATTTATATAGTGAATTAGCAAAACATGCTAATAAGGCTATACCATATTTAAAGAAGAAAGATTCAAGGTCATTTGCTTGATTTAATCAAACTCTAGTTATCTCAATACCAATTGAATTCGTCACGATCGAGCTTGAGATGGTGATGTTTTAATATGGGTCAATTTATAAGAATAATAATAACAAAGAATTGGAAAACAGGGACTGTTTTTGTGTTTCAAAGGGAAAGCAAATTACTACCAAGTATTATCAATCAACAGTACAGTGATGGTTAGAATAATTCAAAGACCATTCATTGTGTAATGTGTATACGTCGTCCACGCAACTCCAAACGAAAAACATCTCTGACAAGATGCATTCTTTCAAGTGGGAATCAATTAAATTACGTACGTACGTACGTGCGTGCGAGAGCTTATGAACGAATTGAAGTTCTCCCTCATCACAAAAGTAAAGCCAGCAAAAATTAATTGGTTGTTGTTAGACTTATCCATAATCAAATTGTACTGTGTTGACTATTAGGCTTTCCAAAAAAGTATAATCTTGATTTGTTTAAGAGGTGCGATTTAGAATGAAGTTTGAATTTGAATACTATAGGAGACGGATGTATGGAGAGCATGTCGGATGTAATTATGTTCTTATATGGTAGACCCACGAGTACCATCTTTGTAGAGTTTGGTTTTAATTTGACCCAAATTCAAGTAAGCGAATACATCCAATTGAGGTTCCATTCTAAAACCTGCTGTCACACGCACGTGGGCTCATTAGGGGCAACCCGCCACACATGAGTGCCACTTTTGGGTTTCACAACATGTGGCCAAAATGGGGTCCATGGAAATGGGATTTAACCCGCTCTGATACCATGTAGAGTTTGGTTTTAATTTGGCCCAAATTCAAGTGAGTGATACATCTCAAGTGAGGTTACATCCTAAAACCAACTGGCTATTAGGTAGAGTAACTCACTTGGTTATAAACTATCTCAAGGCCACTTCATTCATCAATGTGGGACACACCCACTTTAACAATGCTAGGTACTCCTGGGCGCCCAGTAATGGGCCCGTGTGTATTTCTTTGGTTGTTTCTGGGCTTTGAACGTTATATTTAATCTGTGTCACTTTTACACTCTGAAGCACGGACGAGGGGTGAGCAAAACCGGATATCCGATCCAGTTTTGATTCGAAATTCGAATATCCGATTTTTCGGATCGCCAAAAACTTGATCCGTATCCGATCCGGTTTGAACCGGATATCTGAATTTCGGATATCCGATTTTGACCGGATCGGATTATCGAATATCCGATATCCGGTTATTGATTTTTTTCTACTTCCCAATTTTACTCCGTTCTGTGAGTATGTATGGCTATTTAAAAGACGAAAACAATTAAACACGCAATTGAGGTATAGTATTAATCTTTGTTCCTTGATTAAGAGATTTCTTTGATAATTAAATATATTTTAAAAATAGATATCCACTAAAACTGTTTAATAGTCACTTCAGAGCAGAAAGGGATAAAATAGTAAGTGTGGCATCACGTATTCCAGCATTCCTCCATTTACTATACTGCTATAGTATTATGCACAAAAGTTGAATCAGAGCAGTGAGAAAGAAAGAAAGAAAGAGAAAGAGGGAAAAAAAAAAAAAGAAAAAAAAAAGAAGAAAGAGTAGAACAAGCCTACTGGGAGAAAGGAGTACAGAGGCATGGACGCATAGTCTGAAGGTTAAATTGTTAGTAATTGACTTGCCATTTGTTAGGATTAGATTTTTTTTTTTTTTTTTTTTTTTGAGTAAACATAAATTCGGATCGGATACCGGATATCCGGATTCGAAAAATTCCGATCCGTATCCGATCCGAATTTTTCATAAAAAAATCGGATCGGATACCAATCCGAATTTTCAGGATCGGATATCCGAATTTTTCGTTTAAACCGCATCGGATCCGGATCGGATCATCGGATTAGGATCACTCTGCTCACCCCTAGCACGGACACCTCGGATAGGTGCCATCTCCCGTGTCGGACACTCGGACACGACACTTCCCGACACTCGCATGACACCTTTTAGGATGATTTTTCTCCTATGAATGGCGCTTCCCTGTGTCTGTGTCGTTTCAATATCCGTGTCCGTACCCGTGTCCATGCAACCTAACTTTTATTCACCTGGACTTATGCGTTCGATCCCTCTATTTAGAGGTTCGATCCCTCTCATGCGTTCTGTTTTTTTTTTTTTTTCCAATTATTCACTTATAATTACTTCACATTTCACCATTTTCTTTCTTTTTATCTTTTTAAGGGTTTGGTTGGCTTTAAAATTTTCTACATTGTGTCTTGATATAATTAAGAGATGGCTTTATAATTTTATATATATTATATACATCTTAAAAACATCTATCTATATATCACTCAAAAAAAAAAAAAAACATCTATCTATATTAATAATTTTTTTAAAATATATTACAAAATTTACTCATGTTCTTAAATACTCCTATGAAAGCTTATGAAAGTGAATTTGTACAAAAAGTGATCCTAAAGTTAAAAAATATTGATCCTAAACCATAATAAATGTGAACCTAGAGTTTAACGTAAATGAATGAGTAAACATAATAGTAAATTGAAAATATATTATATATGAAAAATAGTGAACCTAAAGTTTACAGTTATAGAACCTCAAGTTTACAAATAGTAACCTACAGTTTAACATATAAAGAAATAGTAAACATACGACATCCCAATTTGAAAAAAGTGAATCTAAAATTTAACGTAAATAAATGAGTAAACATAATAATAAAAATAAAAAAGATCTCAAATATGAAAAATAATAAACCTAAAGTAAAAAGGTCGACCCGGTGTACGATATAATTTACCGAAGTAATTTTTGTAAAAAGGTCCATGAGCATAACTTGAATAATGTAGATGTAATATCGGCCTCATTGAAGGAGCCAAAAATTAATTTCACCAAAAATAAAAAAAACAAAAATAAAGGAGACAGAGAATACAAAGGTGTGTGTATGCATCTTTCAAAATATATGGATCTACGAATCGGACAGATACTTCTGCGTTGATAAGTCCAGCCTTCAAATGCATTTATATGAGCAGCAGCATCAACGGTAGTACAACAAGCGAAGTACTTCCTATAATT
The DNA here is from genome assembly GCA_030267885.1 of Mesembryanthemum crystallinum. Classification (NCBI taxonomy): domain Eukaryota; kingdom Viridiplantae; phylum Streptophyta; class Magnoliopsida; order Caryophyllales; family Aizoaceae; genus Mesembryanthemum; species Mesembryanthemum crystallinum. The sequence continues at coordinate 8,426 of BSSO01004917.1, read as the reverse complement.
GAACCATACAGTGAACTTCCCCGTGTTCCTGCATCAAAAGAGAGAGCAATCAGGATCAACACCTCGAGGAGAAATGAAATACTTGAAAAAAAATCCTCTCTCCGTCCAGAAATAATAGTCAAGTGTATATTTACACAATGTCCGTTAAAAGCAAAAGTAGTACTCGTAGTCAGTTTACCAAAAATGATATTCTAGCTAGTCAAGGAAACCATGTCTCACTGAGGAATTCAAATTGAAGCGGGGACTTCTCTACGTAGTATTAAGGACACTAATTTAATTACTGATGATTTGATTTAAGGGTTAATAACAAAGGAAAAAAAAAACATTAATAATAGCATACATACATTAATGGCTTGAGTATGAGCTCAATGTGGATCGTCAAACATACCTGTTAATGGGGAACTAGATGAAGCCCCACTTTGCACCAAACTAAACGATAACTTGTACCTCAATGAGCAGCTGGGCGAATACATCTGCCCTTCAACTACGCCGGTATATTTGGACTTGAAGCTGCTAAAATCAGTTTGCAAGCAATTACTGCACTCCGATGGTTTAATATCTGGGTTGCATTGCGCGAGAGTAGAAATCATCTTGTAGGACGAGTATTTAGCCTTTCTTTTCGCAAAATAACGCGAGGAAGCATTGTACCCTGAAGTGACATCATCGATAAGGCTAGTAACGGTACTATCCAAAAGCTGACTAAATCGGCCATTGTCATCAACTGTCTTGTCGATGTATACATAATACGTAGGGTCATGCTCTTCTAAGGAGAAGATAGTAAAATTGGCATAGCGTAAGGTGCAATCTTGGTACCATATGATGGCTTCTACGCTGTCAAGACATCGCGATTTGATTTTTTTAGACGCGCCTGCGACACAACTTTGACATACTAGAAGGGATCTGTCATAACTACAGGAAAAGAGGGCGTAAACTTGGTCTTGGCCGAGACCAGTGGTGTATGTGTTATAGTAGGTGGTCGAGGCCATGGTAGTGAGTCGAGTGAGGGCATTATCTATATTGGTTCCGTAGTCGCTGGTTAAGGAATCGTATGTGCCTACTTCTTCGTAACAATGATGATTGCCGGAGGCAAAAGGATCATATGATCTAACTCGGGCGCTGGCTCTAAGGAAAGACGAAATGAAAAAAATAATAATAGCAAATGTTTTGGGAAAGAAAAATGTTGCCATTTTTGGTGTTTGAATGGTGTCAACTTAAGCTTCTTGTAAATTAGGAACATATGGTTTGGCTTAATTTATATGGCCATACCACATGAAATTAAAGGAGAAAAAGTCAAGGTCATTAGCTTGATTTAATTAACTCTAATACGAGTATGTCATTATCAATATATTCATCATTATTACTTATTAGCTGTAAGAATGTGATGTTTTGGGAAGCAGTAGCTAAGCACTACGACTTAGCTAGTTAACATTATTTCCTGATGCTACTTATAATAATTTGTAATTAGAAGAAATGGAATAATTTTGCGATTTTTTAAGGAAAGCACTAGTATAATATTCTTAATCAAGAATTATTAACAGATTATGCAGGCCTATTCGAGTAAAGAATTCCAAACTCGTATTAGTACAATTATTGTCGGGTTTCCATCATGAAGGAATATTTTCTCCCTATTCTTTCTCAAAATTGATCCCGTAAACTAATGATACTTGAAACAGTTAGGCCACCTAATTCACGAGTGATTTCTCATATACTAATTCAATAAAATATACTCCCTCCTTGGCTCCGTCTCTTAAAAACTTGAGTAGTTTGATTTAAAGGTTATGAACTTTGATATTATTTTGTGGAAAAAGTATAATGATATATATAATATAATGATATATATAGTAAAAATTCATGCTGAGCGAGCATTAGCGAGTCGAAGAGAGCCAAGGTCGGCATGAATATTCGCAACATCCTATGGCCTGACTTGGTGGAAACAAGGGCTTTGTTGCCCCGATCGAGCCACGTGGATAGAAACAACGAAGGATGCAAGACAGGGGTCGCCTGGTTGGACAACAATATTCCAGCGAGCTATGTTAGTTTCTGTAGGAATTTTGTGTGATCCTTTTAATTGCCAAAGAATAGTTTCCTGCTTTGATGAATATCCTGTTTTACTAGATTGTGTAATCAATGAAATAATTATCTACGCAATTATGAAGTTTCGTTGTTATGGATATGTTAACATGCTAAGACTTTGGCTTGGGGAAGGTTTCCTAATCTTGTTTGAGTTAATAAGACTTTACATGATGCTGAAAGCTGGTACGCTATTATAATCAGTGTGCTACATGAGAAAGTTATCGGGTTTTTTGGGACACAAGACTGACTTTGTGTTCGAGCTAGCAACCATGTAAGGGAGAGTGAATTTTGTAAACTAGCCCAATTGTGGTTGCGTGAAGCATGCTCAACTTATGTAAGTCATTTTTTCCACAGTAAAATTTGTTTGTGTTGATTTGTCGTGTTTACTTGTATGTTTTTCGCACCTTAAATAATCCCTAACACTAACAACGAGACTAAACACAAATATGAAAATGTCTCCGCCCAATTGTGTTGTTGTCGATGTCAATCCACCTGCAATTTCCAAATAACAATTGTATTGTGTAAAAATTCAAAAGAATGCTTCAGTTTTTATCATCTTGTACATATACAGCTTGAAAGTGGACTTCTGTAAGGAAAGTACAAGCTATGAATAAGATAATAAAGGATCATCCTAGCATGTTTAAGAAACTTGTATAGCAGGTTCAACTTAGATGATATATTGGATTAAACTAATTGCATACAAAAATTTCTTCTATACAAAAACTTGTATGCCTGGTATTTGGAGGAAAATGTGGTGCTTGGTGGTACTAACCACATTTTCCTCATCTTAATGTTTTGCGGTGGATACATGGCTCCAAAATATGCATTTATGGGAGCATCCTCTGTAAAGTCAGATGTCTACAGTTTGGGAGTCATATATACTTCTGGGGATCATAAGCGGGCTTAGCAATAATTTGTTTAATCGATCACTAGGCATAGACAGTCTTCTAACTCAAGTAAGAGATCTACTAAATTTATCTTCATCTTTAATTAATTAACCTTAATGAAATTAGATTAGTACAATAATATATCGTGAAACAATCTCAATTTGTACTTTGGTTCAGGCATGGAGACTATGGAACTCCAACACTATTGTGGAGCTAGTGAATCCATATCTAGGCAATGTCTTCAAGAACTGAAGTTCTGAGATGTATCCAAGTAGGACTTTTCTGTGTCCAACAAGATGCCAGTAGAAGACCGACGATGGCATCAGTCCTCCTCTTGCTTAGCAGCAACTCCTCTGAATTCCCATCATTAATGGGGCCTCCACTATTATCATCAAACATGAGTACAACAGAGGATAACAAACAAGGAGGATCAACATTTCATGAAAGTGCGCCTTGTAACAGCAAATCCGACAGCAGCTGGGACACGAAGAAAGAGCAACCCACAGACCTGTTCTCTCATTGACACTTCACAACACTATATATACACATTCCTGTGTTAGTGCCAGATTAGCCTTTTTAGAAAAGCATGGGACAAAATTAGTTTTTTGGCTTGTATTGTAAGCTAAACTGGCCAAAGTAGATTGATTACAAGTTTACAACTTGCAGTTCGATCTGCTTTAGTTGAAAGCAGCGATGAGCAAAAAATATTGCCTACTTATATATGTTGTTCAATAACAAGAGCATGTATGAAAGAGCTGCTGAATACGAAACAGGTCATGCTATCAGAAACTAACTGCCAGTAACAAGTCCAGCCAGGAGATGTAATTATATGAGCAGCATCAGCGATAGTTCAGAAATGAATTTAGCTAGCCACAATTGAACCATACAGTAAACCTACTCCCCATGTTCCTGCATGAAAAGAGAGAGCAATATAGGATCGACAATGTTTAATTTCCTTGGTTCCTGCCTAGGGAAATGAAAGAATAATAAAATTATTCCCTCCGTCCAGGAATAATAGTCAAGCGCACATTAGGAATATTACTCGCCTTTCTTAATTAATGTCATGATAACTTTTGGACCCGATTGTTAAATGAACAAATAAATGTAACTCACTTGGTTATAAACTTTCTTTGATGCGTAGACTAGTTTATTAATAAAATTTATTTCAAATATAAAAAAAAAATGATTGTTGTTTGCTCAGAAAACATCAAAGGGTAAAGAGGGTTACGTTTCAACTCTAGTACAAGAAAACACGTTTATGTTTTGGGATACACAACTACTCACAGGCATCACAGCTCATTGATCTGTGTTATGGACTTATGGTATGTAAATAGACATTGAACATAATTCTTGCAGAATATTAAGCGGATATGCTAACAAAAAAATATAAAAACACGCTTACAATGTCATCAAGGAATCTCGTCCTTTTTTTAAAACTAATTTGTTAGCTTGAGGCAGGCGCGATGAACAACATGCTAACTGCTAGTATAAGCCCCAATATGAAAATGTCTCCACGCGATCGTGTCACTGTCGATCCAGTACCTGCAATTTTCCAAATGACAGCAAAAGTGTGATGTTGCCAAGTCAAAATTTAACAGCAATGCCACTAATCACAACTAACAAACGGCTATCAGCTGTTGTTTAAAAACAAATAGAATACTTCAAGATATGACCAATTTGCATAATACTCTATCTTCTATACATACAACTTGATTAGTGGACTTCCTTTGAAAAAACAGATACTGGAAATAAAGTAGTAAACAGTCATGCTAGCATGTTCAACTTATATGATATGCAAAAACAGTTGTGATTAGCTAATTGCACAACATTACCATGATCAGATGCATCTGTAAATTGCTTATACTCTAGTTTCAAATATCATCTTTTAAGCCTATATGTACATTCTGCTTTTCTTGGCTAGTCATTTTACATTTTCTTTTACTTGGTTTCACATTTCCTAATCTATGTGGAAAGTAACAGAAAAAGGCCTTATATTGATGAAATGGAGGGAGTATAACCTGTCGTCGTAGATGGTGATGGTGTGGAGGAATTAGCAGGAGGAGGTGGTGCTGGTGAAACTGGCAACCCTGGAGTTGGGCCAGTCCCAGGTATGAAAGGTGCGGGACTATAGCGAATATGGCAACTGGGCACGTAAAAATCCATCATTTGTTTATTTGTTCCACAACATCCGGCCATAGACCTGAACACGGCTCGTAGGCATCTCTCACACCGTTTGCCTAAAATATCAGGAGTGCATTGCACAAGGCTATATACTGTTTTAAATGACTCAATTCCGGTTGTATTGGCTTCCCCTATCGCGTAACCTTTTGTGGTTGCATTATATGCTGCTTGCTTTATCAAACCATCAATCGTCTTCCCAAGTACTTGACCAAATTCTAGAGGATTCGACACATTTCCCTTGTCATCCCAAACAAAAGGACTCTCCTCTTCGAGGGAGAATATATTCCGGCTTGAATATCGCAACGTACACTCCTCAAACCACACATTCGCTTCCTTTTCCTCTGGGCATTGCTTCACAATAGTTTGTGCCGCATCTTGAACACAACTGTGGCACTCATCTCCATTAAGGTCGCCCCTACAATTGAAAAGCATGTATACTTCATTGTCGGTCCCATCATCAACCTTCGAATGGTAGCCGAAGCTACTAACAGAGGCTTGGTCTATGAGGTAAGGGAAGAGGGCATTGAGATTTCTTTGGTATGTGCTATTTGTGGTGTAATTGCCATAATTCGGAATGCAATACCAATTGAAGAAGTGAGATTGGGAGGCAACTTGTGGCGTAACGATTAAAAGGGGGAGGAAGAAGAAGGATAGAAGAACAGAGAGCTTCATAACTCAGCTTCAACAGTTTGGCTTGCTAATGGTGCATAGCCTCAATGAATGCTGAATGCTATATAAGATAATCCTTTACTAAAACGTACACAATTCAAGGTTTCTCAATTATAAGAGAGAAGCTAGCGCTTACTTTGTGTATCTTTAGTTTATAATTTTCCAACTTGATAACTTGTTATAATCTTATAATGATCCAAGTCAACTTGACTTCTTAAATGAAGTTACGAGAAGTAATACATTCTATTTTATAGCAAGCTTGCAGATGTTTAGAGCTTGAAGAGGTCCAATAATAGCTGTGTGAATTCCGTCAACTCTAGTTTTTGAAACATTATTCATATTCGGAACATCAAAACATAAATATACTAAAACAATGGGCAGATTCAAATAATGAAGAGTTCAACGTACTTGGAAGCATTTCGATCTTACTAGGCATCAACACTAATATGTACTTTCAATGCATCACGCCGATATCCACAAGCAAAAACTGTTTTTGGTGCATCAATGGAGACAAAAAACGGATGCAATATGATTTTCAAATTCAAGCCCTTGATACAAATCCATCAAAACTTTATCAACTAAACTAGTTAGTATGTGTTGATCCCTAGCAAAAATTAAGCGGCTGAGAATAGAATATTAGTGGAAGGAGATCGAACAAAGAACTGTTCGATCTCCATCTATCATCTATGTTTGTGTCTCTATAGACAAATAATTAAAACAACCATAATAGATAGAGAATAGTTTTATGTTGAACATGGGCAATTTGGATATATTATATTGATAATAAATTACCTGAAATATTGTTCCTTGACTTGGCTTTCCCTCTGCTTCGTCAGTTCCTTTACCTCTCCTCCCGCATATATCATATATCTCCATCTAAATAGCCCGGAAATGGCGCCCTTGCCGCTGGCGTAGACTTTTACCTTTCTCAAATCTCATGTCTCACACTTCAACTTAGATTGGGTCCCTAATAAGCCAATACACTTATAGGCGACTTGCGAACATACTCGGTCAAAACTCGCTCGATTTAAAAGAGTCGAGCTTGAGCACCATTCTCATACTCATAATAGGCAAGCTGCACATAACCGACATCCCAGCAAAGCCAAAATGTCATATGAGATGCTGACCTTTCCCTATATGGTTAACCTTATCAAGATCGTGACAGAAAGGATGCAATCAAGAAACAATAATTAGCATAATTATGTTCTTATTCTTTTCTCAACAACATGCTCATTGTTTAGTCAAGTCAATAGCGAGTTGTAGTCAGATTAACAAAGTCAATACAGAGTTTTGCTCAAGTTGATAGATCATGTTATGAACCATATTCTGATATGTTCTTCAGAGTATAATAAGTCAATTATGTACTTAAAACCCCTATATCTGCACCTCTTACGCAATCACTAGTAGCTAAAAAGAAAGCCAATCATAAATTGTGATTAATTTTGTGCTCTCTCTCAGAAGAGAGATCACCAAATTAAAAAAAACAGAATGAGCAACCAAAACAATTTGTTTCCCCTCCTAATACTCATCATCATCTCAATCAGCAGCACCAAGTTGGTGAGCTCCGCACCAGATCAAATTCACTTCACCGGAGGAAATTGTTCGACGAGCGACAATGTCACTGCCAACGGCCTATTCGCCAACAACACCCTCTCCCTCCTTTCTACCCTCAGCACCCGAGCCTTAAGCTCGAGGTACTTCAACCTCTCCGTTGGGTTTGGGCTCGACCAGGTCAACGGGCTCTACCTCTGCCGGCCAGACATCTCCCTCGAGACGTGCCAAGAGTGCGTGAGCGACTCGGCCTTAACCTTCCTAACTCGGTGCCCCAACAAGAAGCAGGGGATCCTCTGGCAACAGGAATGCATGTTGCGTTACACCAACCGTACTATCTTCGCTACGGAGGAGGTCACACCGTGGACATTCAACTGGAGCGTGTTTAATGTCTCGGATCGGGAGGTTTTCCCGAGCCTGCTGAACCGGACTATGCAGAAGCTCATTGCTCAGGCCTCCCTCCCCAGTGAAACGCAGCGTTTTAAGTTGGGGCAGGCGAATTACACCGCTTTTGAGACGTTGTACGCGATGGTGTTGTGTAATCCGGATATCACCGGGTTGGAGTGCTGGGATTGCTTGAAAACGGCCTTCGCTCGGATCCCGACATGCTGTGCTGGAGGTTTGGCTCAATGGACTATGATTGTCCAACCGAGCTGTCAGTTGAGGTATGATACTGCGCAGTTTATCTTCCCTTGGACATCTGAGTCGTCGTTGCCTGCTCCTGCCCCGTCACCTACATCAACGGACTGATTTGGTATTCAAATTAAAACAATGTGTGCAAGAACGGATGTCACCTAATTTAGCTGGTTAAATCTGTAAAAGTTGCCCAGTACAAGGTTGCTATTATGTTTTCATGTCCATTTGTATGCTGTTCTATTTCCAATAGTTTTAATGCGTGCAATGCATAATTAGTTTGGAATATACTACTCCTTCCGTTTCTTAAAAATCTTTACGCTTTGACTTTCTAAAGTCAAAGTTTTTAAACTTTGACCATTGATTTGTTAAAAAGTACTCCCTCCGTCCTCAAATAACTTAGACATTTTGATTTGCACGGTCTCCAAGATA
>BSSO01004916.1:0-13817 GCA_030267885.1 Mesembryanthemum crystallinum | reverse complement strand
GAAATGATTTGGGTGGGTTTTGGCTTGGAAAAGAAAAGAAGAGAGGGAGGGTTTAAGTCCCATGTGATTTGCAACCGAGGGCAAATCTGCCAAAAAGAAATTAATTTGGCCGGAAAACACCATTTTGGTAGTGTCATGCAAACGGAAGCATCATATAAGGGAGTGTTCCGCAAAAAAAAAATTTATAAGGTATCCATTCACAAAGTCAGTGTTATAAAAGGTAGTGGTCCACAAAAAATCCTATGTTTTAAGTTGCTGAAATTATCCTAACAACTGTAGGGTTCAAATGTGGATGAAATCACAAAGAAATAGAAACAAAAGAAGAAGAGAAGGAACCCAAAAACCGGATCGGATTATCCAATGATCCGATCCGGAAAACCGGATATCCGAATAACCGGATATCCGGTTTAAATGGGATCGGATACGGATCGCATTTTTGGCGATCCGAAAAACCGAATATCCGTATATCGGATCAAAATCGGATCGGATATCCGGTTTTGCTCACCCCTAATTGCGAGTGAGTTGTACATTATATTATTCTGATAGACAAATTCTTGTTTGAAACGTGTCTCGTCAAATTATTAGATCAGAAGTATGAATAATAAGGGTTTACGTGTTGGGCCTAGAATAGATCCACTTATTAAAGTTAGGTTAAAGTGGTGGCCTAATTGAGACTAGTCTCATTAGATACAAGCTGCTTCTAATATGAAAAATATAAATAAAATAAGTCGTTGTTACCATGAGTGGTTCATAAATAAATACTCGTATAAAGGGAACCGTAAAGAATAGATATCTAATAGGGTGTTTTTTCATTCATAATGAATCAAACACTTAACCTTGCTTAATAAATAAGAGTGTCGATGGAACTAATAATAATATAGGCACATTATAGACACGATAAAATTTGAAGTGACAATGATCCGAATGGTTTGAGAAAGATCCGAAGGGGACGGTTTGATAGGTTAGGTCAAACTTCAACATCCTAATTTGCTCCAAGTCGGAGGTCATGTCCTCCACATTGTATGCATGTATCGCGTTAAATTCTTCCAAAATTAGCCAATTATATTTTTTTGGTGCGAAATTAGCCAATTATATTAATAAGGGTGGATTTCATTATTTGTTGTCTAGAATTACCAGAAAATTAGGGCTTTGACGAACAGATAAGAAAAATAAAATAAAAGTAACAGTTGGATTCAATCATCTTTGCAGGCCAGCGTTCCAATAAATTTGAAAATTTTCATTGGCTTACAAAGTTTATAGGAAACCACGTTTAGAGAAGTCCTTGCTGTCATGAAGATGTTTCTTATTGTATGATACTACTACTATATGATTGTTGGAACTTCATAATTCATAGAACTAGAAGTGATACCATATAATAAAAATTCATGTATATTTAAAAAATACAAAATAAATCTTTTTTTTTTTTTTTTTTTTTTTTCCGTGACCTGGTATATAAGCCAAAATTTGTTTACCAGTGTGCCAAACATCTCTTAGGTAATCTATTTTGCGTGAACTTGGTACAATGTATAGACCAACTTGATCTTTAAGGATCGATTTTTAATACTTTAGACTCTCACATGTAAAACAATGATTTATTACCTCAGAGGAGTGACTTCCACTTGGTCCAACAAAAGATCAAGTTCATACACAACTTTATAAATCTAACTAAAGATACTTCTGCAAAATACACCAAAATATGAGTAATCCATAATGCCTTAGCTTCCAAACATTTGTTATGGCCTTGCAGCACATGGATATCTAATGAGTACTCTTAAGTATACTTAGAAATAAGTATTGTTAATTTTTTTGCATCATTTGTTTAATAACATAAGGTTATCCTTTCGCCATCAGTTGTTCTTATTCCATCTTTTTGACAGTGAGCTTCCAGCTTTGTTGTGAGACTTGATTGTTGAAGTGTTATAAGTTAGGATAAATTTGAGGCGTTTTTCTTAGGTGAAATTGAGATATGAAAGCTTCTTCCTATCCGTAGAATTTATCCCACGTTTTAATGGTTCAAATCTCCTGTCAAGAAATAGCAATAATAAGAACTAATCATAATATCATTTCTTTTTTTTTTTTTTTTATTCGGTTTAAAGAATAGGTTCATTTCAGCCCTTTGATCAAGACTAATCATATTTTCATTAGGTCGATCGACCCACGAAATGGTACATTTTTCTTAACAAATAGTTTCTCTATTTACAAGAATCAAACCCTTAACCTTGTTTAACTTATGAGAGTACCGAACTTCTACACCCAACCCTTGTTGGTATACTAATATCAATTCATAGTCATACATCCCCACTGAGCCAAGTTTAAGAAAATGTAAAAGTTGAAAATTTTAAAAATTTAACTACTTTATTAAGAAAACAAGTTAACAAAATCTCCTTATATTTTGCCTCATTATATTTTTCAGGTTAGACTTAGGACTTTAGGACTTAGGAGTAAGATTTTATTTTATTTTATTTTATTTTATTTTATTTTAAAAGGGGTTTAATAAAGTTGGACCAAACACATAGCATTTTCAAGGCTCAGTCTCTCCACAAATTATAGTTTGGGCCCAATAAACCAAAATATGATCAAAACAAGGCCCAATTAAACCCGACATACTGCAACTCCCTCTCTCTCTCTCTCTCTCTCTCTCTCTCTGTCTCGCAGTCCCAGTCCCAGCATTCGAGTTCTGACGCTAATCTCGGTCTTGTGGCGAATTGCAGCTGCCATTGTTAACACAGTGGTATGAACTTCAATTTCTTCATTTGTTTTTTCGTTTTCTGCCTTCAACCTTCATCCTCAAGTTTTCTCTAATCTCAGTCTCTCTCTCTTTCTTACAAATTAAACGGCAGTTAGCGACTGAGTGAAGACGCCGCCTCCTCCGCCCTCGGCCAGCCAGCAAACCCCTCAACTTCCGAAACTTGACGGTGTTTCTCTCTCCTCAGTCGTTTTTTCTTCTTTCTTTGTTGGTTTGGTTTGATTTATTTGTCTTATTGAACTATTTGGTATGTTGTGGTGAAATGCTTTGTGACGAATTATAGTATATTGTAGGAAATTGGAAGTTGACGATTTTAACTTAATTCTAGGGTTTTGATGTGAGTATTGAAGTAGGATTGGATTATTTTCAAATTCTTTAAGTTGGTTAATCACTTTGCTGACGAACTTCAGTGATTAGTAGTTGCAATTATGTAAGAATTCGGTATTTTTATTCCATGTGAATGCATACTTGCATATTGATTTCAATGTTTGGGACTGAGGTTTGGAGGAATCATGATTTGCTGATTGTATATTATCATGTTACTAGCAGACAGGCTTCCTGACTTTGTTTGGGGCTTCAAAACTCCGAACCACAATGTTCATTTTGGCATTTGTTTCAGTTAGTTTTATCATATTTTACATTTTGTTCATCATGTTGCGCTCCCAAGGATTTTTCCTGGATCTTCTCTTGCCAAACTCATTAGTATGGACTACGGAATATTGAAAAAAAAAAAAAAAAAGAAGCTTGTGTTATCGCCATGATAGTGCAATTGTAGTTATTTTTCCCGTCTTTAGCTCAAGATTGTAGTTTAAAGCTTTCGCTCTCTTTTCAACAGTGATAGTGAAAAGAGTTGAGTAATTGGTGCAGATATGGAGTTTGTGAGCCCTGAAGGTCTTCGTTTAGATGGTCGTCGTCCTCTAGAGGTTTATCTCTCTATGTTTCCTCTAATTGCTGTGTATTTAGAATTTCTTATGTTTTGTGTTAATCTGGTAGCCTCTATTGGAAACAGATGCGGCAGCTCCGGGCAGAGATTGGTGCCGTGTCTAAGGCTGATGGNGCGCACATACACACAACTTCAGTGGGTTTCAATGTTGGAATATATAAGTCTCCCGACTCCAAGAGTGCCTTATCACCTTGTACACCTCCAAATATGCATTTGGGTGTGTCCACTCCCTGTGACTTCCACTTACTAAAAGTTGTTGGGGCAGATTGGTTAGGGACTATATGGTACGGCACTCTGGGACTAGGTATAAGAGTTAACTTCAATGTGGTGGAGCTAAAGGGACTAATATTTTTCTCTTGCAGTTCTGCTGTTTTTGAAATGGGCAACACTAAAGTCATTGCTGCTGTATACGGCCCTAGAGAGGTAATTATTTTTATTCCCTCCCCCCAATTATGTAAAAAATGAATTAACAATTTTTGTTTTTGTTTTTGTATATCTTTATCCTGTGTTAGCTGTGTCTGTGTTCATACATGATTTTCAATGTCTATGGTGCTGGTTGTCCTTTATGTTTTTCTGTTTTCTTTTTTTTTTTTTTGGGGGGGGGGGGGGGTTGTCCTTTATGCTGCTCTCTTTGTGTGGGATTGGGTTTGACTATTAGGGACTTGGAATTCTGAAAATGAATTGTTGTAGTACATTGATAGCCTGATAGGCATAGAAAGCATGTTATAATACTCCCTCCGTCCCATACTTATGTTTCCAAACCATTTTGGGCACAAATATTAAAGAGAGAAATTTAGCCCAAATTGCCCTTGGTAGAGAATTAATATAATAAGGGGTAGTGGGTGATTGGAGAGAGAAAGAGGAATTTTTTTATTGTATTTTGGAGATAGTGGAGGGGTAATGTAGGAAGGTTATAAGGATTTATTTAGTTTGGAAACGTAAGTGTGGGACAAATTATTTGGTGGTTTGGAAACGCAAGTATGGGACGGAGGGAGTAGTTAAAATGGAATGCCCAACCAAAAGGTGGAGGGGGAAGAAGCATATCTAGAGGTTATAGAGTTGATACCAAGTCAAACATCATTTTTGGTTTGATATCATGGTAATAATTAATGGAAATATTTGCAGCTGTGTGTACTTCAATGATCTACTAGCCAGTACATGAGACACATCCTTCAATGGCATTTAAAGAGATTTTTTTCATAAGAGGCCTGCTTTTTACATGTCTGATGGAAAGTGTATCTTATAGGTTGAAAATAAAGCCGAGCTGCTACATGACCAGGCATTGGTAATTACTTTTCACTCATTAGCTTAGTGCTCTCCCCCCCCTCCCTCTGAAGTTGGAGTATGTTGGTCTTGTCAATGTGCTAATATCTTTTTCAGGTGCGCTGTGAATACACCATGGCTAATTTTAGCACTGGGGATCGTGTGAGGAAACCAAAAGGGGACAGGTTAGCTCTCTTCCTTAACCTTTGCGCCCATGTTATATCAATTTTAATTGTGAGCCATATGATACTATTTACATTTAAAAGAAGGGTAGTATAGTATCATAAAGAGAATAGATGCACTAAGTAATTAAGTAGACCACCACTTAAATTGATACATCCCCTTATAAGGTCATGAAGGTGGACAAGCAATGTAAAATGGAGGGAGTATGCATTTAAGGGGAAAGAAGGTGNTGACCCCAAAGTGGTTATCTATAACTTCCTCTTCTACATTCTCCTTGTACCCTTCCTCTCTTTCACTAAAACCAACTAATTTTAACATAAAAAGCATTATTTTTCTTCTACAGCAGCAGTGGACTCCTCAAACACACTCTCTCTCTGAACTTCCCTGAACTTCTTTGTTTTTGTCTCTTTTTTGTTGTGTTTATAGGAGTTTTGGTGATCTAAGGAGTTATTAAGGACTCCAACGTTAACCTTTCTGGCCAAAAATTTCATATTAGTAGTCTAGGAAACGTTGTCGAATTGAAATCATCCTTTGTTGTGCTGGAAGGGGACTTTTTATTCTCTTCCAAGTGAGTATCGAAAGAAGTCAAACTTTCACCTACCCCAATTCATTTGCAGTTCATAGATTATTTGATTTTGTTATGCATGCGATCAATTTCTGAAGTGCTTTATCTCTACTTGTCAGGCGGTCCACAGAAATATCACTGGTTATTCGTCAAACTATGGAGGCCTGCATAATGACACACCTAATGCCTCGGTCCCAGGTTTTCTATACTGCGATGGCCATTGCGCTTTTATATGCTTTCTACTGCCAATTGTTAAATTGAAGTATAATCTTAATGCGCTTTGCAGATTGACATCTTTGTTCAAGTTCTTCAAGCTGATGGAGGTAGCTACTTGTAGTCCTGGTGCTTTTTTGCTTATTATTTTGATTAATGCTATGTTTCTTTGAGTACCTGTATCTGATCCGTAGACACTCTGGATATTAATGGAACTGACCTTAATTTAGACTTGAAAACAGATGAAATTCCTTCTATAATAACCAGGTCTCATCCTTGAATCCACACATGTGCACCTGAGTCCGAGTAACATAGTTTGATCTTCTCAGCAGTTTTTTTTTCTTTAGTTGTGTTTTTTGGGACTCTTCAAAGTTCGATATGGAAGTTTGCTACTTTTAGAATAAGGAGGTGACTTACCACTCACTAACAGAGGGAAGACCATTAAAAATTTTGAATCCCGGGTAGGGTTTCTTTCTTTCAGTTGTGTGCATTGGTTGGAATCTAATTGACAATCTTCTCACTTGTGCACTATCATAATTGTGTATTAGTATTTGTATGTTACCATGTCTTGTCTGAGTTTGTGGGAGAGCAATGTATTTGCTGCTGTATTTGACTTTTTATCAAGGTTTTTGGAAATACTTAAATCTTGTTAGTAACTTTTATATTTTATCATGAAGGGACTAGATCTGCATGCATTAATGCAGCAACTTTAGCTTTATCAGATGCTGGGATCCCAATGCGTGATCTAGTTACGTCTTGCAGTGCAGGGTATCTTAATAGCACCCCTCTCCTAGGTATTTTCCATACAAAGCTATATTTCTCAATTGCTTTGCAGTCCTATTGGGTAGTGTGTTTATTGACTTCTTCTTTTGCAGATCTTAACTATGTAGAAGACAGTGCTGGGGGCCCTGATGTTACTGTAGGATTTCTACCTAAGTTGGACAAAGTGACACTTCTTCAGGTTTTTTTCTTTTCATAATCTTACTTGCTATAAGGTTACTATATCAGGAGAGTACCGTATTTATTAGAAGCTGTGTACATTTGTTTAGGTTGCTTGATGACAAAGCTTTGATACCATGAAATAATATGAATGGGAGCTGATCATCTGATTGCTGTCTCGTTGCAGTTACCATTATTTATCATAAATCAATCGATTACATGCACTAATCATATAATTCAAAAAAAGAAGGATAAGGATCTCTAGATACAGCATAATCTGGGAAACTACCTAGAATACAATCTGCAGAAGCTAGGGAGAAAAAGAATTTTTTTGAAACATTCATTATATTCTTTTTTGGTGCTTGAAGTTAAACCTTCAGATTATGTGCGAATACAGGTGAATGGCATTTGTACTGATTGTTGCACATTCTGTTCTGGATGGCTTCTTTGATTTATATACCTCCTTGATATCCATCTTGGTCAATATAATCATCTTTGATTATTCTTGGCATACTACCCTTTTGATTCATCTGAATATGTTTTGGTAATGTTTGCCCTTCAGTCTCCCTTATCATACCATTTTGGCTACTACTTGTTTCTGTCTAATTGGAAGCTCAAATAAGCAAATCCTTGGTGGCTTGTATACCTGCTATTTATCACTTATTTGGTTGTGGTGTCCTCTTAATTGATGCAGATGGATTCAAAATTGCCACTGGATATATTTGAAAACGTAATGCAACTCGGTATAGAAGGCTGCAAGGCTGTGGCAAATTACATAAGACAAGTAAGAGCATTGCAAGCATTTTAACCTGACCTTAAGCTCTTCTTGCTGTAAAAAAATTATATCTTACACATTTAGTGTTTTACCATGGCCAGCTTAAGATTCTTTTCTACTTGCTATTGCTTTGGGTGTACAGGTACTACTTGAGAACACCAAGCAACTGGAGTTTCGACGGGGTACATAATTCATGAACACAGCAACTACTAATGCTTCTAGTTTTTTGTTCCCCATTTTGTATCATTGGTCAGTCATGTAGAAAATTTTGTGAATTTGGGAACTACTGTAGAGTTGGATAGTAAATGCAATTCGCAGGGGTTATACTTTGTTGGCTAAAAACAGGATATGTGGATTAACTTTAAGATTGGATCGACTGTTGTCTGTATAAACAGCTTCAGTTGTGTTTTGAATGTAAAACAGTTAATCTGAATTCATCATTCTCATCATGCGTTCAATTTAATTCAGTTCTGTAATTTATTTTTCACATTTTTTTTTTTGGCAAAGACTTTTCACATGTTACTACTATTTCATACTCCTATTCTTTTAATTCAACTTTAGCATGTTTCAATTCAAATGAACGGTGTATCTTCGCTTATTGTAAATTTGTATTGATTGTGTTGTTTTCTTCTTCGGATGATCTTATCAGGATACCTGTAAATGAAACAACGTAAAAGATTCGCTATGAAATTCTCAAAAATGGGTTTCATATTGAATTGCTACAAAGGTTCTAAGCTTACAGTATAAAAAGTTGGTTGGAGTTTGGAGGAGCATGATAAAAGACCATATGAGACATCAATTGACCTAAGTTTGTTCTTTGATTTTAATTGGATGATTTTTAATTCAATATGGAGTGTTCTAAAAATATAATAATGGCGTGCTTAATAATACGGATCAATTCAATCCCCTGAATTTAGTACAAGACTTACTCAGTAGTCCATTTCACGTAAAATAATTGTTCTTGTAATTTGTAGCTCCCTTTTTTTGGATTTTGATATGTGAAGGATATTGTTTTTTAGAATTTGCATTGTACCCAATAATTTTGACTTACTATCTACTACATGTTAATTAAAAAAAAAAATATCAAATAGATTTATTCAATATTTTAGGAGTGATATATTAAAATAGAAAACATAAAACTATGACCTACAAAAATTGGTTAAATTGTGAAATAAGGAGCAAAGTGGCTTTAACTAATTAAAAGTAGGCAAAACATACTACAAAAATTGGTTAGATTGTGAAATGTGGAGCAAACTGTTTTAACTAATTAAAACTAGGCAAAACATACAACAAATCAGAGTGGCGCAGCGGAAGCGTGGTGGGCCCATAACCCACAGGTCCCAGGATCGAAACCTGGCTCTGATATAAAGAGTAGCTTCCGTTTAATTTATTTTTATTTTTATTTATTTATTTATTTATTTTCGATTCTGCCATTTTCATAGTTTACACTCACAACTGGCTCTCATATCCAGAATAACTTCTCCCTATTTTGCTCGACAGATAATCAGACAAGTTGACAAGTATTGTGCAAAAGAGTACTCCATAGAAATCAAGACTCTGAATGTTTTACTATTTCATGAAAGATATCACATCTGATACAATTCTTGCTGAGGTTAAAAATGATTCCAGCATATATCTTCTTCTAAACTATTCTATGATGTCAAAATGCCTTTTTTTTTTTTTTTTTTTTTGTAATAGAGTTCTCCAACATTGAATTACTGAACTACAACTGAGTTTACTATTTGAACATTTGAACTGCTGCATGAACTCCGAAAACAGCTGTTGTATCCACGACTCGAAAGTCTTGCAGCCCCTTATTTATGTATAAGACTTTCGGTTTTTCTAGAAACAGGACTTTTGCAGATCAAGGTGATCACTACAGAAGCTTGAAGGAACCACCAAAAGCTCCAGCCGACCCATCCACTCCTCCCCGGGCTTGAGCGTGATAGGATTCTCAACCACTGCCCCATCAACGCAAAGTGTCTGCTTGTATTCCTCGTCCCCAAAATCTAGCATTGCCTTCGATTTCTTGTCCCATGGATTCCACACGACTACACAGTTTAGTGGAAAAAATAGTTCAATCAATATGTAACATTCTGGAAAGTTCCATGATCCGATTAAAGCTTAGCATTTTATAGTTTAATAAACTTACCAACATCTGGGAGTCCATCCTTTTTGATCACGAATGTCCTCTTCTTTCCATGGTCAATTACAGCAACAGCATTCGGACAAGTCAGGTACACTCGATCCACCTACAAAGCAGAATCTCTCAATATCAACAAGAGAAACATGATAGGAGTTCACTAATAGCTTTTCAAACTCATAGCTATGCATACTCATGGCTCAATCATATTATAATTCGTTCAGTTTTCTATAAATCGAAGAAGTCCCAAAGTTCTGAGTTAGATAGCCCCTTTACACTAATCGTTATGTAATAAGCATAAAAAAAGCAGCAAACTGTGAATGGTACCTCATTTTCAAATGTCAAGGCATCTCCTTGTTCGGTACAGCGTTCTCTTTGAGTGAGATTGTCCAGGTAATCAAGCGTCTCCAATCCTTCTATCCTGACCTCACTGCAATAAAAGAAAGCCATGTTTGTGCCATACATCAGTACTAGACAACGAGATATAAACAAACACCAGAGAATAAAGAGTGAAAGCTACATCAGATGACATTATTCCCAAGAGACACAGGTGTCACTGTACATGTCACATTCGCGGTACTTTGCTCTTGACAAATGCGGAAGTTAGCATTGACGGACACTCTTCTTTGTAAAATACATTGTCATAGACTACAATGATTTCCCAAGCTGTAACAATTGAAGATAGCTCGAGAAGAAGACAGAGTCATACCTGATGTCAGAAACTGCCAAATATGTGTGGTAGGCGAATGAAAATGTAAATGGCTTCCCGTTGACATTCCTTATGCGAGACACCAATGACAAACTTCCATCAGCTGCAAGAGCAACCCTCAAACGGTACTCGAAGCTGGAACAAGCAGTGGAATTATTAATATGCAAAGCTGATACCTTAGAAAGGATCATAAACAAGATCACTTCTCTACAAGTAAACAACTGGAATATACCTGTGGGGCCAGCACTTCAGATCCTCTGCAGATGGTTTAAGAATCAAGTCAACAAAGGATTTACCATTTGAATCATTTTGGGGCAGTGGAGGGGGGTTTTCATCAGTTGCCCAGAGTTTATTCCTTGCAAATCCATGTTGCTCAAGTGATCCACAGTTTCCAAACTTCAAACCAGTGAAGCGAAAGTCAAAAAAATGAAATCACCAAGCTTGAAATTCATAAAATTGTAGAAGAGGAATCAAATCTACCTGAGGGAAACAAATAGGTATTCCTCCTCTCATGGCTTTCGGGGGCTTAAAGATAGCCTGTTGTCATGAATATGCATCAGTAAAGTTAAGGAAAGAGTCACTATTGCAAGAAGAATGAGTCATGTATCATCTAGAAACTCAAGGATATAATAGTCACTACTTGCAAACCAAGATACTTAAAGAATTAAGATCCACTTCATTGCAACTTCATCACAATATTCTTAGAACCAAAAAATCGGCCATTTTTCCATTGAAAAACAACTAACTGTACATTTCGCCTACAGGGAGATACATCAAAGGTATTAAAAACCATCAAATCAACCATATGTCTGGACATGTTCGGTGGCTAGCTTATTGTTTCTTGACTTGGATCTTGGAAAAATTTCACAGGATGTAGATCTATGTTCACATTTAATCGCAAATTAAAACTAACTAATCACAGATTTTCTGCAGTATTAACATCTGAAATTAACATAATCAAATTCACCGCGAAATATTAGCAAATGAAATAACACAAGCAACTGACCTTAGTGCTAGTAAATAAGAGTTCTTCACCATGTTCATTTTTCCATGACATGACCTGTCCCCCATGCAAGCTGACCTGAGGAATAAAGGAGAAGCAGTCAACAAACCCAGATTTGAAGAAAAGAAAAAGAAAAAGAAAAAGAAAACACAGAAAAAGAAGGAGATAAACGTTAAAGGCAAAAGACAATATTTACCAAACAGCAATAAACATTTAAAGAAAACAAGATTATCCAAAACAGAAATCAAAAGTATTGGATGCAGCAAATTAAATAAAAATAATAATTCACACCCAACATGATTTCTTTCCAGAAAAAGGATTGAGATTATTAGATTAACCAAACAATTAACAAAGCAAAATGCTTACTCTGGTTGAAGCTCCTTGTGGGTTCCTGAGTAGAACCTGTTGATTACCATTCCAATCTGTTGTGATTTCATTTGCACATCTGTAATCCCAAACCGCTGCAGAGTGACCCATTTTCAGACACTATCAAGAAACAATGGTGCTGATGGCTGCCTTTAATGGTTGCTGCTTCCTTCTTCTTTCTCTCTCCTCCCTCTAATTTCTCTGTCCTTTTAATGACCAACTGGATTATGCAAAACAACCCCTCAGTAGGTCAGAACTTCAAGCTACCCTCAGCACCTTTCTTGTGACAAAAACTTATGATTTCTGTGACTAAAATGAAAAATCCCAACTACCAATCCCCCACTTTCCTCAACTTATATTCAACTTGACAGCCCAGATCCAGAGTAACCTTCAAAAACCCCCACTTTCCCTCCGTCTATATGATAGACTTCATCATTTTAGCCCCTCAAAAAATATCAACCCAGAAAAGGGGGAAAAGATTTGGCAACCACCCAGAAAAAAAAAAAAAAAAAAACTAATTACCAAAACTCATCTTTATAATGATCTCTCTAAGAAATTGACAGATGTTGGCAAATTATTAACTACACCTCAGAAAATGACAATGAAGATTTAATTTTTCACCGGCAAAAAGAATACAAAAAATAGCTAATTCCTTATTAGTGTGCTCTAACCTTTTACTACTACTACTGTATCAATTTTACCACTATTTTTCTTTTACACTAATATTGTATGAGAGAATCTGGAAAACCCAGTTCCCTATTTGGGATCCAAATCTCACAAGCCCAAGATGAAAAGTAAAAATGTTATCCAAATCTTCCAACAACCCCTATAAATTCTGGAAATTACAGCAAAAAAGAGGAATAAAGAAAGTGTTTCCAAGTGAAAATCACACAATCATCATCCACTTGAAAACCAACAAGCGAAAGAGACTGAAATTCCACCAAATTTAATGTGAAAATAGAAAATACTCAATGTAGTACACTGTATTTATATAAGAATCAAAACCCAGAAAACTATACCCAGAAGAAATGCCAATCTAAAGCAAGGAAAACCATGTACAATGCACCGAAAGATAGAAGTGCAAACTCAGCAACTTTCGCATTTTAAGGTACTAAACCTCCAAGCTGCATTTAATTAGGAGGGAATTAATCTAATCTAAATCTAACAGGTACATTTTTAAGAGAGAACTTGAATAAATTAATTTCAATGTAGGAAGAAAAAAGAATTGTTTTTCCACTAGTATGTGAGGCATGGAAGAAGTAGAGACACATTTGTACAAAACGGTCCAATGGGTCCACCTTGTCTTCCTCACTTAAAAGAGTCAAAATTCACAATGGGCGACATCGTTTTGGTTATATGTGCAAATTTCAAATTTCTTTTTCCACCAAAAATAATAAATTTAGAGGATATTCATTTTTTGTATTTCAATTATGTTTATTTATAGCTTTTGATTAAAGATCTGGTTTACCTCTAGTTAACAAAGAATCAACCTCGATTACATTTGGAGACGCAGTATAATAATTGCCAACCACTAGATCTGTCAAATTTTGACACGACTCAAATTCGACCCGAGTTTTAGGGTTTTGACACAGATTTCATGATCCGAAAACCCGATTTGACCCAAATTCGATTGATCCGGAAATTTTAGGGTTAAACCTGACCCGTTCATGAGTCGACCCGTTTGACCCGAAAATTTAAATTACTGCTCATATCATGACAGAAATATGGAATAAACTGCTTTAAAATCCATAATTTATACTCCCTCCGTACTTTTGAAATGTTTACAAACCATTTGGGCACGAAAATTAAGGAAGCAAAAGAAGGAGGTTTTGTTTCCAATATTGCCCCTAAAGGTTTTACATAATTACAATGAAAGATAGTGTGAAATAATGAGTATTTTATTTTAAAAATTGTAATGATGGGTTTGGTGGTGGTTAGAGAGATAAATGAAAGGTAATAAGAAATTAGT
>BSSO01004915.1:0-13818 GCA_030267885.1 Mesembryanthemum crystallinum | reverse complement strand
GATTTGATGGTTGGGGATTTAGCTTAAATGGATTGATGGGTACTACTCATACCACCAAGGTGCATCTTCTTTTCAAGGAGCTCATTCCTTAGAAACTCCACAGTTAAGCGTGCTTGGCTTGGAGCGAGTGAGGACAAAGCATGCTGGAAAGACTTGTGGTGGTCTGTGGGGTCAGTCCTTAACCAGGAAAGCGGATCTTGGTGGCACCACCAGCAAAAGAGAGAGAGAGAGAGAGAATCGCTCAATCGTTATTATTGATTCTCAATTGTGATTTGTTGTACATGATATTAAGGCTAATATAGTCTGAGCTTTCTATAACAAACTCAAACAGAAACCTAACAAATTACTAACTAATCTGTTTAGCTACTAACTAATCACCTACTAATAATACAGAGACTATGTACAAAAAATCTAAACTCCAACAGTGTGATGTACGTTGTTTGCATGCATTACATAATCAAGATTATGTGATAATCAACGAGTAAGTTGTAGCCAGTCTATGTCCATATCTTTGTCTCTCTATAAACTGGCACAACAAATATTATATGTCGTCATCACAATATTACTATTATCATGAGCAACACTCTTGCTTGTGTGCAAATGTGTCATGAGGTGACGAACCAGATTACGGAATGGCATCATACTATTTATTAGGAGTGACTCAGAGAACTTTGAAAAAACATTTATTTGGAACTTTTAGAAATTTGCAAAGTTTAAACGGAATTTTTTTTTTTTTTCCTAGGTGAATGATTAAGAGATTGTCATTACCAAAACTGAGCAGATATTCTATACAACACCCATTTTCAAGTTCAACTGCTTCCCAAATGGCGAGGGGAAGGGTGAGGGGGAGGCCTCGGGGTAGGGGAGGCAAAGCTGGGGAAGGGTTTGGGCAGGGAGGCAGCTGCGACAGCTTGGGAGAGGAAGGGGAGGGGAAGTTAAGTCTTAATTAAAATGGGTAATTTGGGAACTTTTGTGATAAAAATATTATACACCTTCGTCCATTTGAAACGTTGCCAAACCAAAGTTATACGGAAATTAAGAACAAAAAGAAGGGTTTTTTTTTCCCAACATTACTCTTGGACTTATAACATTTAAATATTGAAGTGGAGAGAGACATATAAAGAATAAAGAAAGGATGAGGGAAAATAAAATCATTTTTAATTAGGAAGTGGGTTTAAAGTTGATTTTTTATATTATTTGGTGTATAATGGAGGAGTATTATTGAGAAGTAAGTGGAATAAAATTGGTTTGTACACATTTGAGATGGACTTATCTTTAGTGATTTGACAATATTTGAAATAGACACAGGGAGTAGTCAGTAATTCTTCGAATACGTTAAGCGATACTGTTTAGTAATCCTTGGCCCGTGAACATGACAGGATCCAGCCCGTGATTGGCACCTGGTTTAATGCATTTTTACCTCCTCAAGAATGAAAAGCACAAAAACAAGGCTTCCACCTAGCGACCAGTGAACATCTGTACCAAACAGCCACTAAATGCAGAAGAAAGGCTTTCCACAGAGATTGTAGGTTAATAAATAAAAGTTAAACAAGCTCTAGGAAGACGTATATTCCATTTTACATCTATGTGAAGTATTCACTCATTAGATAATTTGTACTTGAAAATTTGTTACAAATTAATTGCAACAAGAAAATCTAAAATTTACATCGAGAATAACGCAAGACCAACTCCTGATCCATGAGGAACTGCATATTTGGTGAAACACCATTCATCTTACGACACCTATACAGCAGATTATTACCAGCAATCCGAGCTGGATTGTTAACAGCATGTCAGCAGAGGTCCCAAGTAATCACAAATTTATTATACAGCTACATGGATGTTATGATCGATCATCTCCTGCGTTACATAATGGGAATCTGCAGGCAAATCAGCTCTGTTTAGATAACTCATGAACATATAGCAGTCTTTGCAAACAAAAAGGTTTCAGTCATGAAATAGCAAATAATATCACATGCAGTCATGCACAAGTCTCTCTGTAGCGCTCCTGCAAACATTCTGATGAAAGGGAGAATGTCAAGTCAACCAGTCATCACAGGAGTCGAATACTCAGATGTTCACTAAACTATTATAGAGCTGATAGTGCCATTTCTTCAAGTCTGAAAGACTGAAAGACCACAATTTGACAGTCGTATTCACATGAAGACCTAGATGTGGACACCTTATTATTATAGAGCTGATAATGCAGTTTCTTCAAGTCCAAAAGACCGAAACACCACCATTGAAAGTCATATTCACATGAAGACCTGGATGTGGACACCTATTTTACTTCAAAACCTTAAAAAAGAGGGGAGAAGAGACCGCTTGAGTTGGCCTATATCAGTTTAGCCATGTACTTTCCACTTGGTTATTGTGGTAGACAGTAAAGTCGAAACACGCACATTATACTCCAATCCCAAAGAACTTGAACCATTGACAAAACTTACGCTGTAGCCAGACACCNATGAAGGGCTTCCGTATCACCCAGCTACGTTATTGCTCCAAGCATTTCACAGAACCATGTGAAACCAGTAAAGAGTCGAGCCCTCCCTGCCTCACTCGGAGCACTTTGTTAGTGCATTCAGCATATTCGGGTACAATGACATGCATAGATGCATTCAGTGGAGAGATCTGGAGAGTACAACAAAGAAAGCTACCAGAAAGATGTTGGGAAAAGACGTGTTATATGGCGGAAGCTCAATTCCCTCTGTGTGACAAAGGTGGGTGATATAAAATTGCGAAAAATAAGCAGATGAGCACAACAGAAGTTTAAATTAAAAAACCCTTCAAAAACGGAGGGAAACACCATGGGATAAAAGGATGAATTATCCATTCCACTATAATGACGGTACATACGGACTACAACAATTTTTTCTCTAGCTGAAGGCTCAGTCAACTTGTCACCAATTAAATATGGATTACAGCACAAATTATCTCACCAATATGTGGTGGAACACTCATACTCTTCAGAAAGTGGAGATATGCTCAAGCTTTTCACTCTTTCTATCTTTTGAAGTAGATTTCTTGTTGTGGTTGTAAATGTATGTGTCCAAGCCTTCTCCAGTTGGCAAGGAGTAATGATTCATTGTAAATTATAACTCTTAAGTGATTCACACCTACACAACCACTAAGTGAAAAAAGAACAAACCTGTTCAAAGTGCCATCTCTGCTTGCAATGCAGCAAGTTCATCTTCCTCAGCTGTGTTCTTCCGAGGTGCAGGGCGTACTGGTTGCTTTCCAGCCGGGACATGCACTGGTGCAGCAGGGGCAGTTGTAGCTGGCTGAAGAAGTTGCTCCTCCAATTCTGCACCTTCCAACTCCTCAAGCTCCGCTTCCAGTTCATCCTTTAAGCAAGGGGACCAAAAAGAATATGTTTAGTTTGCTAAATAAGTAATTTATCAAAAATTCTTAAGGAGAGTAAATAAGGAGTTTATACCTCGTCAAAATCGGCTGCTGCACCGATAGGAGCAGAGAGTGCTTCCTGTATCTGTTTTAGATTCTCAGTCTGCTCATTGATCTCATCCATCGTTTTATCAACATTATCAATATTTCTGTAAAGCAATAATTCAAGCCAAAAACAGAATGCCTTCAGGTATTTGATTTGGATATCATCAATCATGAAATGATAATATTAATGGATAATTTGTATAAAACAAGTCACGAATATGGTCTAACACAAAGTCAGTGTAAACTAAACCTTTCTATAACAATTTGTTACTCTATTAGGAGAGTTTAATCATCTATATACTTATAAACCGCCAAACCCTATTCATCTATGAATGTTTAAAATTTTGGAGACAAAAATCATAGCATTCTTCCAGCTCTCACACCCCAAAATGAAAACATCTTTTTTGCCTACCCCTCAAGGTGAGGTATTGAGTACACTCCAAGTAATTGATGAATGTCAATTCTCTAATTACCAATTATTATAATGGATATTAAACCAAATGCAGGGTTTTCGGTGAAGGGCCACAGCAACGGTAGTCACTCAATCCCACTTTCCATGAAGAGGGAAGAATTTCTCTGTCTAACTCTGTAGGAAGACCAACCTAGCCCGTGACTTCAATCTTTCTGTTCCACTCACTGCCACTGCCTTCCAGCTCCACCGTTCACCATTCTTAAGCCCATCTGCTTAGTGCCCCCGTCTTTCTATTACATATGCTTTGAAGCTCCATAGATACTCCCTCCCTTCATCCCCATCTTAGCGTATACAGTTCCATTTTTCACACATCCTACCATTCTCTTATCTGTATGTCAAGTTTGCTTCTCTTTGTTTCTCTCTGTTGACTTCGATTGTCCCTTTCTGAGCCCTGCGCCACGTCATTTGGCCAAGCCATTATTGTGAAGATAGTGCTGATTCATGGGATACCTTTCCATGATTTGATAGCTGGATGATTGAATTGGTAATTTATTAGGTATGTGGTTTGGTTCCTTTTTGGCCGATATCGATCTATGTGATTGTAATTTTATTGTACAAGATTGATCTTATTTGTTTGGTTTTACTACAAGGATTGCGCTTAGTGAAGCCCTGCTACTTCCCTATGTCACTGCAAGTACTTTGATCAGTTTTGAGTGAGTTCTCCGAGATGCGTTAGATTAGTCAAATTTCCCTCCCCTTATGAGGAAGAAGGATATGATGGATTCCGGTTTGACAATGGTCAATACAGCCAAAATATCTCCAGGCCCATTCATTAGCTCGTGGGATCAGTTGCATATCTGGTTTGGCAGGCTGATCTGCCTTAGCAGGTATATGTGGGCAGCATACAGGTAGGCTATTAGGAAGCTTTCTTTTTCCTTTTTTGTAGGTGCCAATTTCTCTAGGCTTTATTTTTCTAAGTTTTTTGTTGTTCTAAAAGAGTAGTGTTTTGAAAACTTCTCTTAGTAACTTAAGAGGTCCTTATTCACCAAAAAGAAGTAGAGGTCCTTAGTCGCTACAAAAAGAACTTGGAGATCTTTATATATTAGGTAGTCGCTGGTAGATTCGGAGTTATTAGCAATTGGGCCTATGATGCCATGTACAAGATTATCAGACCCCACTACAGGGGCATCGTCCCTTCCACCTTTGTCAAATCGCTAAGCAATCTCTTCCCAGTTTTGGGTACGCCTAGCAGCCAGGGTCACTTTATTCCCCTTTCCAGTTACGTTCAATTACATTAGAGGAATAGGTATGGGTTGCTTGCCTCAGAGAAGAGGGATCTTAGTGTTATTTTAAAACAAAAGACCAACAATGGTTGCAAATCGTTTTGAAGTGTATCTAAGTTGGCTTCTTATCATAAAAGATGACACTTACGTTGCTTTTTGCATGGCCTTCATAGCTGATGCACCAGACCTTAATGCATCAACAGTCTCTGTTGTAGCTTTTGCTCCCTCAAGCAATATCATCTGAAGCCAAAAATAACAACAGGAAAGAACCATAAACAATCAAGACTTCTATCGCATGAAAGTTGCAGCAAATAACAATCAACAAATAAAAGCATCCCTAAATCAGGAGGGAGAAAGGAAACCGGCAAAATCCAAGTTACATTAATTGAATGTGTAAATGCGCACAATACAAAAACATATGTAAGATAATGCAAAAGGTAAATATTCAACTAGATAAAACACAGGCAAGCAATAATCAATTGATCAACCTGGTCATGAACTCGCAACTGCATATTGCCAAGCTGCTCTACTTGCTGTTCGTACAACCTCTTTCTCTTCAAACATTGTATAGCAGCTTCATGCAAAAACAGCAATGAAATCAAAAAGAATACCACACCACGAAAAACAACTAGAAGAAGAGGGGAAAGAAATTTGAAGCAAGATGATAAAAGGCAAAGGAAGCATGGTTGAAATCTGAACGAAAATATATATGGCAGCACCATTCTCAAACATGCATATACCAAATTCTTAAATGGTTTGCTCACTGCAACTATGAAATATAAGCTATAGAAGTCAAAGGTGTAAGCATCACATAATACCATTTTAACCATTTACAATCTAGCTGAACAAGTCCTTCCTTTTAATCTCTGGACTATTCTAACCATAGCATACCATTACCCCTGTAACTTTTACAAAACTACCAACTAGGTATTGGCGTACCGGGGTGGTGGGGGGTGGGAGGGGAGGATGTGCAACCGTAAACACAAGGCTACTTCTATTAAACCCTTGATTGGACATTCATTGATTATCTCTTAATTCACAGTGACAGCATATAAGAAGTACAAAAGAATTTGATAAGCTGCTTTAAAATAGTTCATTCAAATCCAAAACTGAAATTTTCCCAATACAAATAATTTCAGCTAGACTATAATGATCCCCCTCCCCCAAGTTCAACCAACCACTCCTTCCCAAAAAAGGGCACACACATCTCCTAAAGATCTAAATGACATTCTAAACAATAATTTACAACCATACCACGCTTATTCTTTGCTCTAGTAAACTCCTTAGCCTTTTCAACCTCAGCAGCAGCCTTTTTCAAAAGAACGTTCTCCTTTTTCTCCAACATGTCAAGTGTCTGCAAAACATAGAGTATGATAACAATCAATAAGAATATGAACCATGTAGTAAAAGAGACTTAAGCAAGAGAAGCAATTATTGAAATTTGATTATGTCCGAAGAGCAATGCAATTACACAGTTTCAAAATCAGGAGCAGATACAGAACCAATAAGGAGAAGCAACAATCAACATTAAGAGACTGAACTGAATTACTATTGTCACAAAGCATAATCAGCTGGCGGTTATATGGTTGCCTAAAATATTCTGCTGGACAAAATATAAGACACAAGAACATTGCTGATTCAGGTAAGCTTATTTGTCACTGCAGAAAATGCAACCACTATCTATGTCAGATAGAAGTGTAAAGGATTAGTCTATTTGATACAGCCTTTAGCTCCCCAATCTCGTGGGTTTCGGGTAAATCAGTTGGCACGCCAAATTTTGCTGCACTATATACACCTTCCTTCACAACATGAATGTTGTACTTTCTACTTTGGGTTGCCTGCTATAACTACCCTAAAGAATTACTCCCTCCAATTCAAAAAGTATTTTGTTGTTTTACGCACCCAAATTAAGAAGTTGTGAAACCAAGAAAAAGAGAATGTCAACTCAACTGTCCTTGGTCATTAAATGTCACACTAAATAGAAAAGTGAGTATTCCAACATGAAATGGATGGTGTATCATATTTATTAAAAGAAATCTATATATTAACAATATTTAACCTTCAGTTCAACATTATTTGAGAAAGGAAAATTTTTGCAATGTAACACAATTCCTACCACTATTAGGGCATTTTAGGCAAACAAATCCTACCCCAACACCAAGAGTAAGTGGGGATAATATTAGACATACAAACATTAGGAAAGCAGCTTTCCTAAACAACCTGAAGTTGTAACAGTGACCATCTATGTTGCATGGAAACGGGAAACGAGGAAACTTGAAGCAAAATAAAGTTGAGAATAAAATTAAACCCTTGAAACAAATAATAGACTAATTTAATACTATTTGGCATAGCATGTTTATTGAAACTTAGTTATGATCAAATCAGCCCAAGTGTATGGCAAAGCTGAACTAGTTCCCTAGCCCAATATATTAATCCCACGACTATAATAAAAACCCTCGTTGAAGATTCGATTTTACACGTCAACACAAAACGCCAAAAACAAAAAAAAAAAAAAAAAAAAAGGAGAGAAGAACTGAGAAGAGAAGCCAATGAAAAAGCAAGGAACAAGATAATTGGAAACAAGAACATAGGGCTTATACACATTTCGATGCATCAAAGCCTCAGAGGTGACTACTGCTCCTATTTACGAACAGAGAGAATAATTGATTTATTCAACAAGTCAACTTAGGGCCTGTTCTTTTCGACTGAAACTGACTGAACTGAAACTGATCTGAACTGAACTTATTGCGACTGAAGTGAACTGAATGAAACTTATTGCGACTGAACTGAACTGAACTTATTGCGACTGAACTGAAACTTAACTTAACTTAACTTAATCAAAACTTGATGTTGTTGTTGTTATTATTGTTATTGTTGTTGTTATAATAATAACAATAATAACAATAACAACAACAATAACAACAATAATAAAATAGCATTAACTTAACTTAACTTGATTTAACTTAACTAAGCTTAACTTATTGTGACTGAACTCAACTGAACTTATTGTGACTGAATTGAGCTTATTGCGACTGAACTGAGCTTATTGCGACTGAACTGAACTGAACTTATTGCGACTGAACTGAACTTATTGCGACTCAACTGAACTTATTGCAACTGAACTGATGAAACTTATTGAAATAAGTTGAAAAGAACAGACCCTTAGACTATATCTGTTGAATCTTTAAGGTGAAAGATATAACCCCAATATGCAATTTATAATACCCTCAGTTTAGGCTCTTAATCTAATTGGAAAAGGCATGAAAGTTTGTGTCCCATAAAGTTACTCTTAAAGGGGTGAGATAAAAAGGTCGAAGAACTCAATAATTCATAGACCATCGGTCACTGTAATCATTTAGTGGCTTATGCCCCAATACCTCTACCAAGGTTCTTTTCTGTTTCGATAGTCCTGGTTCACTTACAATGTGTTTTTTGATAATCTATACTTCAAGTTCAATAGAGTATTCCAGAACATAAAATAACCATTAAGCTTTTCAAGCCCAACCATAACAATGTTATCATTGGCCCTGTTCCACGGGAAACAGGTAAATGCCTAATTAACAGACAAAGGCTGTACAAGAATCTCCAGAAATAGTCATGGTGTCACATTACTATCAACTTGATCAGAATGGATAGACTCCCCACCCATCTGAGTCAATGGATGTACAAGAACCTCACAAAAATAGTCAGGGGATCACATTACTATGAGCAAGATCCGAATGGATAAGCTCACTACCCATTCACGACAGCAAAGAAATGAAAATTACATTCAAGATAACCACAAGTTAAACATCCACTCCAAGAGAATTTTCTTTTTTAAGATAAAAAAAGGATTGTATTAGGTTGTGTTTGTGAATTGAATTTGAAAATCTGGATATCAAAGTTTTGAGCTTTACACCTAGTACGATATTTCTTTAAGATTTGAAGACCAAGAAAGGAAAGAAATGAGAAAGGGAAATTTCAAACGACAAGAAAGTGGGAATGTCATTTTAAATTCTAACGCTTCAAGAAAGGCCATATATTGGATCACTTCCAAATCCACAATAAATCTTAGTCATTCACATGCATGAATTAATCTCAAATCCAAGATTTCATATCCCAATTCCCAAACAAATAACTATTCACACAGCACAGAGGACAACATGTCCTCTAGATAGAGATAGCCCAATTCCTTCGGAATAAAGGTTATAGTGTAGCTACGGTCCACCCTAGCCCACAATCAAGCTTCACTCTAAAAGAATTGCATCATTAATTCTTATTTGTTAAAGAAAATTTTGTTATTCAATCCATTCATATCATATCATACAAGTAACGAAGAAGATTCGACAAGCTTTAATTTTGCACCCAGTTCACCAAAACTTTAATCTAATCAACTTTATCAAACAATACCAAACCCACGTACCCCACCAAATTGAAGAACACGAAAAACCCAAGCTCAAATCATCAGAAAACTACGAAAAAAAATTCCCAGATGAAATTAAACGAACCAAAGATAGATCAAAAACCACCAACCTCGCTTAAGTTGTCTAAGGTCGCCACAGCACTGGTGGTGGCCTCCTTGGGCTTGCCGAAAACCCTCGTAAACATCTTCTCAGTGACGATTTTTGATCCCTGCAAAACAATATGAAAAAAAACTAGGGTTAGTAAATACGGTTCCCCCAAATTTAAACTATCAAGATCTAATCAAAAACTAATTTGCTCCATCTAAGCATAAAATTGTTGCAATCAACGAAAATTCCACACATCAAAGGACAACGAACCTGGGAAATTTGAGAGGCGAATCGCAGATAGAGGAGTGAAGAAGAAGAAGAAGAAGAAATCAATGTAGAGTTGGTTCTTGGTTGGGGATCGATTTGGTAACCAAACACTAAAGCAAAGTATATTTATAGTATGATCATTATATGGTAGATTAAATATATGTATGATGATGAAATAGAAAGACTAGACGATATGGTGAAGACTGAAGACGGTGTTGCTTTTTGGAAAATTTCTTTCTCGTCGGGCTTGTCAATTGGTGCCAATCTGCCAAAGGTTGATATAAACTGTCGAATTTAATTTTGGTATGGTGGGGTTTGTTAATTTTTGTAGGTAATATGGTCTTTTTACCCTTGTCATTTTTTTACTTCAGACAAATAAAAAGTAGTATTGTGTTAAGTAAAAATCAGTATTTGAGGGGTATGGGTGAGAGGAAAAAAAAAAAAGTGATACTAATTGAGTCGTCATTACTAATTGTTGGGTCACCAGTATCAGTTCATAGGTTACTAGTACTAGTTTTGCGACGGACTGATATGATATTTTGTGTTTTTTCTCAAGTAAGGATGAACTCATTGATTGAAAGTCATATGTCATTTGCAAATGATAACAAAATTAACAAATACAAAATTAAAATAAATCTCCATTTTAAGAAAATTAATAACTAATACATGCCCTCTACTTGTTGTCTCATAATACAACTCCCACGAGGGGTCCTTTGATCCGGCATAATTTTCATACTATTGAGATTTTCCTGATTCTCGTATATAAAGGTCTGACATCACTTGCAAAACCATATAAACAAACTACCAACAAATCAACCACAAACAAAAACCCTTGAAAAAAAACTAGGAACTCGATACTCTCACAAAGAGACGCAAAATTACCAAAAAAAAAAAAGGGATGAACCAATACATAGATGAGAATTACTGAACAAAACTAATAAGTATAGCAAGAAATTAATGAAAATTAGGGCTTACCACCGGCAAAAAGGATGGTGGCAGCCCTAAATCAAGAGCGATGGTTCCAACCCTTGAGACAACTTGTTTTTCTCTAATAATCGTTTTTTGTCCTTGCCACTTAAACACTCCATCTCCTCCCACAATCTCTCACCCCTCTCTTTCATCCCTCAAGATGAACACCCACCTATTATCACCACCACCACCCACCACCTCAACACCACTACCTACTACATCACCCACTCTATTGGAACCACACCCTTTCCCCAAACTTCGCTAGTAATTTAATCGCATAGTAATCACAATCTCAATTTATTTATTTTCCCTAAGAATGATGAATAGGGCCACCCAAAAATTCTAACCCGAATCCATGTGGGTCGTAGAACTTTACTATCCTAACCAGAGGTACAAAGATGAAGGTAGGATTTCAAAAGTAGGGGGGTCAAGGCTTATTTAAAAAAAAGTTACAAGAATTATTTAATCTCAAATACGAATTAGTTTTGGACAATGGTGATTGTTAAAATTATTTACCATTAATCAATTTAGCATGAAAAAGAGTCCAATGATTAAATGAATGATAATTTTAAATGATGATGACCCGCCATTATGGAAAAAAAATCAAATTAATAACATTAGATATTAGATTATGCATTTGCTATTGAATACTTGATTAATTCTTGAATGGAAGAAGTTGTAGAAATTTGTTTATTGTTTTGTATCCCTTGGGTAAACTTGTACTAGTATAGTTGATAAGGACAACTACATGTGACTTGTGAGAGGGTGAGTTTGACTTGTAAGATAAATAACACTGGAAAATAAGAATGGGGAAAAAAATGTTGAACGTGGAGTCAGGGACGTGTATACACAAAGAAAAGAGGAAAAAAAATGTTAGATGTAAAAGAAAAAAAACGAAAGACTAATTGATCAATTAGCGCCTAACCACTCTGACTGGTTCAAAGCAATGTTTCTATTTGCTTTATATAATATTTAACCAAATACAGCGCTATGCCAGCCTCCCCATGTGGCTACGCTTATGCATGGGTGGGGCATAGAACTTTATTGGCCTACCGCACGAGGATCGTAGAATTTTCTTAACTTGACCCAAGGTTGATTGTAAAACTTTGCTGACCTTACTCCATAAGGGCTGCAGCAATTCAAATAGTCCTTCACAGGGTGAGTTGTAGCACCTAGGCGACTCCCTTATAATTGTGAAAATATTATTCTTGGAGGCTATTTTAGTTTAGAAATTTAAAATTTAATCCTAATATTTGAAGATGCTATTTACAATAATATAAAAATATTAGAATTTGTTAAGTGATATTAATTAAATTATTTAACAAAATTAACCCTTTTAATTGTTGAATTTAAAAATTATTCAATAACTACAAGGGGAAGTCTCCACTACCGGTCCATATATTTGAGGAGGAGATAGGAGATCTGAGAGAGAGGAGAAAGAAGGGATGAGAGAGTTGGCTTTTAAAATTATAAGGGTAGAAGGGTTTTGTTTGCCCTACAAAATTTAAAAAGTCGCTCTGCAAATTAGTATTGTGATGTACTCCTCCTAATTATTTCATTCCAATTCAATGGTGGTAGTCGGTTGTCAATTTTTATTTTTATTTTTTGAAAACTTTTTAGTGTAAAAAAATAATTTATCTTTTTCTCATATAATTGTCTACTTAAATTTCAAAAATGATTAAAAAAATAAAATTAAAATTGGTTTCCAAAATTTGATTTTTAGAAAAGAAATACAAAGAAACCATACCAATCACATTTTTTGGAGATCTCGGCAAAATAGTCACATTTATTATGGGTTATTTTTTTCCTTTTTTTTTTATGTTGGCAACTAAAGAGGTTGAATGGCTAAACTCATTACCCTATATGTGTTGCATGATGTTTGTTTGCAAGTATATGTTGCATGCTTTGATCTCTACTCTCCCCAAACTCAACCAAGATGTGGGCTTCTGTAAACAGTCGAATAGATCTTACCCTTGTATGACCTGTGATGATATGAATTGAGTGGTATGAAAAAAGAGGTTTTAGAAGTCAAACTCTTCATCATGCCCTTAACTACGTTTCTCTAAATCATTGGTTAGTTTCCAATGCCACTAACCATGGGCGGATTTAGGGGGGACTGGCGGTGGGCACGGACCCCCCATGATTTAAGTTTCCAACAAATAGCTTTTGCTGCATTTCACTTACATGTATTGATTATAGCTTGGTTGGAAGGAATGTGCATTAATAACATAGAGGTCCAATGTTCAATTACTTCCATGTGCCTTTGTCCATCTTCAATCTCAAAGGTGTAGAGGTGAACTGTCTTTTCACCCTCCTCTTGGATCATTCCAATTGCAATACGGTCGTTAAATCTCCCCAAACCCTAATCCTCATGGTTCGTGTCACTCATTACAAATATGTCATGTCAAAGCCATCTCAAGGTTGTCTAGCGGTTGTTATGACATAGCGCGAACATTCCCATGGATTGCTGAATCCAACGATTGTAACACTAAGATAGGAGTGCTTAAAATGAGAGAGTAATATGCCCAACAACTTTGGTTGGCATCTTGCCAATAGGTTTCTAACAACACAAATTACCTTGGGGTTTAAATCAATTCATTTTAAAGGAAGTGCAACTCAAAATTTACTTTCTTTTGTTATCAACCAAATAACCTTATAATTTCTTAATCTAAGAAGTAAATTTCATTTGTATAAGGGGATTGCTTAACGTAACCAGAGAATTACTAACGTAACCAGAAATTTCCCAAACTACCCTTCTTATTTCCGCTCAATTTTATGCTTCCTCCTTTCTTTCTCTCTACATTTTCTCTCTCCTTTCAAGAACATAATCAAGATTTTCGATTTTGTTCAGTGTAAATGATCTAAGATTTTCTGATTTTCTAAATTTATATTTATTCCTTTTCCTTTGATTATTTGTACTTTGATCTATTAAGCAATATCACACAAACAA
>BSSO01004914.1:0-13819 GCA_030267885.1 Mesembryanthemum crystallinum | reverse complement strand
TTTAAGCACATTAAATGGGCCTATAGTTGGGTTTGGTGGACTCGAACAAAACGTTATCAATCTATTAATATCTCTATTACAGATGAGTCTCTTTTTAAAGTACATTTCATACTCTTTCTAATGGTGTTAAAATATTTAATTTTTGAGAAGTTAATCAAAAGTTATAAGTAATTTTAAAATAATAGTTGTATTTTTTGCCAGGTTTTTGACTAAAATCTATTTGGCAAATAAAGAAATCTTCATTTGATTTTTGTTAACTTATTAGATTAACCTTTTTTTAGAATGTAATAAGTTAATAACACATGAGATATTTTAATTTTCTTTAATTCAATTAATTTAAATGCTCGCCTATGTGGCACGTCCTACGCTGTCAGAAAATGCTCATTTTATATATATATATATTATAATTTGAAGCAACAATTACTGCTCACATCTATAGCTAATTTTCCCGAACATAGCCTTAATCGTAACAAGTTTGTTATATATGCGATGCATGGTTAAAAGTAGCCATGTTTAAACTTGATAGTCAAAAATATGCTAAATTTATACATTTTCATGTCTTTTTTTGCTTATATAATCTAATTATGAATCTGGTTTCTGATGTGCTCAAGCCTACCCTTGTAATGCCCCTTTACTTGTGGCTCTCTCACACACGTATGTTTAGGATGGCAATGGGCCTAGGCAAGTGCGGAGGAGCCTCACACACACCCACATCCGCCACAAATGTTTTTTACTGTCCCCGCCTCATCCCCACCATGGGTAGACATAATCAAATCCACCCCCACCCCAAGTGGATATCCACAAAACTTTAGTTTGGAACTGGTTGAACTTTTCGGGGCTGCTTACAGAAACCACAACAGCTCTCTTAGCTTAACACTATGGTTGAGAACCTCAAGTAATGATATAGATACACCACTAAGAAAGCGGAGATTCTGCCACCATAATAGACACCACTCTTTGGATACAAAATTGTCTTGGAATGAGAAAGCTCTCTTACCCATTATTTGACATCTACCAGATCATCCTCATGGGTTCCACTTCAAAATTGTGGGCTTTAATCTTGTTTTATCATTATTTAGTGTCCTTCACGAACCCAAGGTCTTTTAGCACAAGGTCATCCATCCCGAGACACAACGAGCTTGTTCACTTCACACCAAAGTCGGGGCTTCTTGCTAATTGTACCTATTAAATTGCGCAAATTATATCGTAGACCCGAATCTACTATGCTAGGTACACCAGGACACTCGTGAACAATCTGCACTGCTGTTTTTACACGAAAGTTGTTTTTAATATTAAATTGTGATATAAGTTTTCATAAAATGATGATAGCCCAAGTGATGGAGTATATCTCTGCTATATTAGGGGACATGGGTTCGAGATGTGCCATCTTCATTTGCTTCTTTTGAATTTTGTAACACTTCTTGCATTTTTTTTCTTCTTTTTTGTCCATTCCTCTTTTCTCTTCTTGTTTTTTTTATCCTTTCTTGTTTGTAGATTTTGATTTTTTATGTTTCCATTCATCACATTTAGATTTTCTTGAAATTTTTTTCCCAGTGGATTTGCTAACTAGTAATTCCGTATATTCATTGTTTCCTTGTCTCTTCCATCATTTTAGCCAAAATATCTCTAAATATGTAACTATAAGTATTATCAAATTATATATATAGACAAGTGAATATGGATTTCAATTTGAACTCCAAACAAGAATTAGAAATTTAATTACTAAGAAACTAGTCTAATACTCTGTTCACTAAGAATTAACAAGTTTCACTGCTGATTTTTTTAAATTACACAAAGATGTAATAATTTTGCATGAAATATAACGAATTAGGTTGACATGATCACAAACATGATAACGAGTTATAAATAGGGGGTATGTGTACTCATTAATATTTATACCCACCTCAATCCCAATTTTTGATAAAAGTTTGTTGGTTGAGATTGGAGATGGTTTTGTAAAATGATTGAACACTCCCATTACAATGCAACTTATTAACCAGGCTATCTTATCGAATTCCTTATTCAAGTCGCTGTTGCATCAACTGGATCAACCAAGACTGGGTCAACTTGATGGGGTTCGAAACAAGCGCGATGAAGTGAAAGAGAAAACTCGTCGTCAAACAACCACTTGTTGAGTTCCGAGAGCAAATACGAAACATCCTTGGAAAATCACTTTAGCTTTGGTTTAGTTTGATTTCTACATTGAAACTTTGCTTGTAGTTAATTTAGGTCACGATTTGGAATTTTGTATAGTTTAATTGATTGTCAAATTTGTTTTGCTAAGTTTTACATTATGGAGTGAACACACAAAGGAAAAGAAAAAGAAATAGTCTACGCTTTTTAAGAATGTTGTTTTGAAGGATTATACATTGATGTAGCTTCTTATTTGTACAAATGATAATCTAACATTCACTATAGGTTCAGGTTCACTAGTTTATAAGCTTTAATTTCGCTTTTTTCAAAAAATGTTTTACATTTTAGAATTATGTTTACTAATTTATTTATGTTAAACTACGTGTTTACTTTTTTGTTAGCTTTAGGTTCACTTTGTGTTAGCTTTAGGTTCATTTTTTTCATATTCTTATTTCGCTAGTGTGTTTACTAATTTATTTTGTGTTAAACTACGGGTTCACTTTTTGTTAGCTTTAAGTTCTGTTTTTTTCACATTGAGATTTTTTATATTTTTACTATGTTTACGAATTCATTTACTTTGATCTGTATATTGATTTTTTTATTAAGTTCAGGTTCACTATTTTATACGCTTTTTTAAACTCTAAGTTCATCTTTTTCTCATATTTAGATGTTTTTCCTTTTACTATCATGTTCACTAATTTATTTATTGAAAATTCCACTTGATACCCCTATATTATTGGCTTTTCCAATTGGTACCCAAAACTATTTTGCTAATTCAGATAGTGCCCCTATGGTTTTGGAAAACTTATGTTCGTGACCAAAATATGGGTTTTCCGTCAATATCTTAAGAATATACTAAAATAGAAGCCACTGTGGACACGTGGCACTCTCTCATGCAATATTTTCCCGCCCAAAGCTAATCTCAATTATTCCCCTTTTTTGTATTGTATTATGTGTATAAAGCTAATAAGTCATTTTTGGGAAAGTAAAGATAAAGCTATATATATACGTATTATATATAAAGCTACCCAAAGCTAATCTCAATTATTCCCCTTTTTTGTATTGTATTCTGTCTATATATATAATAAGTCATTCTTGGGAAAGTAAATATAAAGCTATATATATACGTATGCTATGTCAAACTATAAAATATTCAAAGTGAGAAAGTAAATATCATAGAGATCTTAATAGCCAAACTACTTTAGTATATTATATATGCATTGGAATTCTAATAGTTTAATAAAAGAAATTGAAATATGTCAGCCACACAACTTCCCTTATTTACTATGCAATTGGTTCTTTGTTTCTCTCAATTTTCACATTAATTCCCCCTTATTCATGTTTGTTTCTTTCGACTTTAGTTCTCCACTTGAATGGAAACTCAAAAGATATCTTCATTCATTCCACTGATAATAATTTTTTCCGAACTTTCTATATATAATCACATTGAAGCGTAAAAAAAAAATGACATTTTAAGCTTGGTTTTGTTGAGGCCAAGATCTTTTGTACCATCAGTAAGTACGTAGTACAACTACGTAATCCCACATCTACTCTTTCATCTCCATTGTTCTTTTACTCATGATTCTACTTTGTTTGTTTGTTTCTCCGATTATTTATGTATACTTTCTATACCTTACTTTGTTTGTTTATTTTCAAATTAGGTCATGACACAAAAATATAATTTCATTGAAGACATAACTCCACGAAGAGAAACATGGAAGCTTAAGGTTCGCATAATTCGATTATGGATTAAGGCTGATTATAACAATCCTCAAGAGCAAGGGAGCATCGAAATGGTGTTAATGGATGAAAAGGTTTATTGTACTCTTCAATAATTTTTGATACCTTATTCCTAATTTTATATTATTAATAAGTTACTTCCTTATTGCATCTTTGTAATTATTCTTATTGTTTTTATTAGGGTGGCAAAATACAAGCAACTGTAAAGAAAACTCTAATTAAGAAGTTCCTACCATTGCTAAAGGAAAGTGAATTGCGGATTATCATCAATTTTGGGGTTGGTCAAAACAATGGCAACTACAAAGCCACACAACATGTGTACAAAATCAACTTTCTCTTTTCTACTGCAGTAAAAGAGTGTGATGAACTAAAAATTTCCTTCCATTCATGGGTTCAGATTTGTACCTTTCGATGATATTAAGACAAAGCGTGTTGATGTCACATACTTAGTAGGTATGAAGAGCTTTTTTTTTTTTTTTTTTTTTTAAATGTTATTAGTTAAATGTTATTAGTTGTGGAGATCTTATTTTTTATCAGGCTATATTAGTATACTCAAAATATTTTTTTTTTTGGCAGATGTTATTGGAGAGCTTATTAGCTATGGTAGCATTGAACAATGTGATAGGAATGGCAAACTAAGCAAAAGGATCACTATTGAATTGGAAGATAGGGAGTAAGTAAAGATGTTCAAGATGTTAAGATGTTGAACTTATGTTACAACATCTATTAATATTTTAAAACCTAACATGGATTTGTTGATGTAGTAAGCAAAGCTTGAGATGTACTTTATGGGATCAATATGTTGAGCAATTGACGGACTATGTTGCCCAAGGCATTGGCGGTCCTATCATCATAGTGCTACAATTTGCTATGATTAAAATATGGAATGGTAATTAACTTTGACATGTTATTATTTGGATCACATGTAATCAATATGCAACCTTTTTTTTTTTTTTTTTTTTTTTTCCAATAACCTCTTGACATTTTCCTTATGCCTATTAGATAACATCACTTTGTCAAATTCACTTTTTGGAACAACAAGGCTTATGGTAAATCCAAACATTCCAGAAGTGATTGATTTCAAGAACAGGTAATGCTTTTATTTAATTTTAGTCTTACTAACCCTTGGGTTGATGTATATTGATTTATATATTAATATTGTTATGGTTTGACAGCTTATGTGATGAAGGTGAATCCCATTCACAAAGGTTTACTCAGATAAGTACTCGACCAACAACCTCTATCAATGATGAATTTCTAAACTTCTCTGAGAGAAAAACGTTGGATGAAATACCTGAAACTCAAAAGGTAAATTTCAACATAAAATTAAAATTTCTATTTTAATTTTAAACATTTATTGATTAAAACTTAAACAATACTAATTGTGGCATACTTTTTCACAGGAATGCGTCTTTGTGGTGCTAGCTACAATTGTATGCATTGAAACTGAATATAATTGGTTTTATAATGCATGTAAGAATAAGAACTGCAATAAAAAGGTTAAATCAATAGATGGGAAATATTGGTGCCCGAAGTGTGAATTTGTCAAATTTGTATTGCCAAGGTATATTTTTGATTTCTCACACTCAAACATGTGAACCTCTCATTGCATTCAAATTATAAATTAATATTTCAAACAAATATAAAGTGCAGGTTAGAGTTATAGATGAGAGTGGAAGTGCATCATTCTTACTCTTCGATCGTGAGATGATTCAATACATAAAAAAAACTGCTAAAGATTTGAGGGATAAATTAGTTAAGGTAAACTTTAAATCTTTATAATTATAGTAGTCATGTTTCCCGATTATTATTATTTTTTTCTTCAAACAACAACATTAATTTTGTTTTCATCATTATGACTTTACTATAATACAAGTTATGAATTATATGAAATAATTAACGGGATGGGGATGGTGACTCCTTTCCTGAAGAGTTGAATGAGTTGTTGGATAAGAAGTTTTTGTTTAAGGTTGAGATCTCGGATTATAACCTCGAGAACAATTGGCCCATTTACACTGTTTTGCGAATGACTGATGATAAGAATTTGATACGGTCATACTTGAATACCTCTCAAACTGCAATAGAGGTAAGTAATAAGTTTGATACTCTTTGTGTTATATATTTTCATATTTTAGAAAATATATTAGTCTAAAAAATTAAAACAATAACAAATCTCTTTAATATCAACTCATATATGCATGTTTTACCAACTTCACCATCTTAGGAACGTGAAATAATGGATGAATCATTGAGTGGTAATGGATCTATAAAAAATGATATAGAATTGGAGAAGGTATGTGTTCGTACCATTCTATTTGATCTTTACCTCTAAAATTCAATTAGTCTTTAACTTCATTAAAAATATCGTTTTAGTGGTCACTTTAGTATTGTATAATTTGCAGGACTCAGTTTCAGTCACTTGTGATAACTTTGAATTATGTTCCAAGTCTTGCATCACCCCTACAAAGAAACGATCATATGATACTTTGGTGAATGTAGAATCAGAAGAAGAACCTCCAGCAGCTCAATTATCTACCAATTCAAAGAAGAGCATTATTAAGATAGAAAAGGAGGACAACGGAGTACCGATGCCGCCTAAAATATGAGAACCATTCTGTGCTTTTGTGTTTAGAGGACTTTTTATTACAAGTCTTTGTGACTTCAATATTTAGATGTGTCTCAAAACTTATTAGGCCTCAGACGTACAACTAATAGACAATATATTCCATCATTTTAAATTATATTGATGGCTTTGCTTAATCCTTCGATATTTTCATCAATCATTATGATTCATTATTTCACTTTAGTCTTAAGATATATAAAATTCATAATTCGTCCAAGTTGAAGTGAATCATAGTTTATTATTATTAATTTGTATATTTGAATTATTTTATCAAACCACATATGAAAAAGGTTTGTTGTAGTCGCACGAGTATCATAGATATCAAACTTGCAATTTATGCGAATGATAGAAGTCGATTAATCGATAATATTCTCAAGCTAAAATGCAAGAAATTGTACATAAGCTCCAAAAATAAGCAGTAGTCCTCCCAAAACATAACTCAATTGTAATAAGATATACTATAGGGTGTATGGGCATTGTCGTTTGACACAACAGTAGAAGTAGTACAATGCTATTTTTTGGGATGTGATAAGAGATGCAAACTGTGATACAAATACTTATGGGTTTGTAGTACTTAGATTGATTTTATATTTGGGGCTATCAATTGAGTAATGAAGTTTTTTTTTTTTTNGGTGCAAATTGAGTGATGAAGTAGTTTTGATGAGTGGACCACAGGTGTATCTTTTGAT
Organism: Mesembryanthemum crystallinum; assembly: GCA_030267885.1. Lineage (NCBI taxonomy): Eukaryota > Viridiplantae > Streptophyta > Magnoliopsida > Caryophyllales > Aizoaceae > Mesembryanthemum > Mesembryanthemum crystallinum. Next base: position 6,634 of record BSSO01004914.1, on the reverse strand, counting down.
CCAAGTACTTCGTTGGAGGTAGAGTATATTTATTAGGGATTGGAGTCACTTTGTAATTCTTAGTTGTCAAGAGTATAATCAACTTGGACGAGTCATCTTTGTAGAGTTTCTTGCATTTTAGTCTGAGCAAGGTGGGGAATTCGGACTGCATTTTGATACTCAGTAACTAGATACATATTATCAAAAAAAAAAGAGGTTCATTAACGGAACCAATTTCATCATTGATTTTTCATCAACTTACAAGAGAAGGAACTGATTTGTATTTGTACTCTAAGTAATATAATTTAAATATTCTGTCTAAGTCATTCTTGGGGATTGTTCTTTTGTAATAGTTTTGGGCATTTCAATAAAAAGTTGTAATCATATAAAGCTATATATAAGATGATTAATTAATAATAGATGAAAATATTCAAAGTGAGAAAGTAAATATCATAGAGATCTTAATAGCCAAACTATTTTAGTATATTATATGCCTTGGAATTCTAATGGTCTAATAAAAGAAAATAAAATATGTCAGCCACACAACTTCCCTAATTTACTATGCAATTAGTTCTTTGTTTCTCTCAATTTTCACATTCGTCCTCCTCAATTCATGTTTGTTTCTTTCCACTTTAGTTCTCCATTAGAGTGGACTCCAAGATAACGTGGGTTTTCAATTGGAAGAGCTTTTTGTGTCCGTTCTGGAAGTGGGGATAAGTACTTCTTAAGGATTTTGTTGAATATAGTGAAAGGTGCTACATCTTACGAAGACATACAAATTATCAATGGTGTCGTATATTCGTCTTTTAAATAAGCTTGCTATGCATTAGGATTGCCATGTTTGTTTCTTTACACTTTAATTCTCAACTAAATTTCTTTCAATATTTTAGAGCTAAACTACATGATAACCAACGCTTTATTAACTGATGTATTCTTTCTTTACTTTTTGATACAGCAACACATGGATCAATTTATTAAGAAGAACGCGAGAATACGAAGACAACTAATCATGGCACAAAAGCGTCAAAGGATCGCTTATGGTCTTCAAGGTAAAGTAGACCCCAAATTGCAAGGCCAGTATCACTTAATTTATCAAAGGACTTGCCTATTATCGATTATAGACATCTATACACACACATTAAGTGTATAAGATTCAAGACCACATACAATGATAGAATAGTCCAGTTTAACCCTTTTTTAATGGTTCATATATATACTCCTTATGACTAAAACCTTTTTTGGCCTATTTGGTTCAATTAAAAAGTAATTAGAAAAAATAAGATCGGAAGTATAATTTTTTTTTTTTTTTAGTAAAGTTCATACAATCCTGTCCAATAAAAGTTAACATATACATATATATGCTTTAGTAAAAACCTGTTGTTGACTATTGGTCATTTGTTGCAGAGAATATGCCACAAACACGTGTTGTGAATCATCATACAAACTCGAATAGTCAAGCATTACATGTTTCAAATATAACAAATGATGGAAGCACTGTAGCAAATGTCGTCAGATGTAACTCAATAGAGCGGCTACCTAACACAATGACAACTCCTTTGAGTGATATCTCCAATGGTACTTGCTATAATGTTTTTATTTTGGTGCTCCTAAATACCATTTTTTTTTCTCCGCACTTCGTCTACCTAATATTGTTTGTTGACTTAATATCATGTTTTTCCCTCATATGTATCTATTAATTTTGCAGTAGCAAATGCATCATTACCTATATCTATTGATCAACATATGGTTAGAGGTCATTCAAGTTTCACTGAAGATAACCAGATGCAATCTATCAATAGTAACACGACATATGATGGTTGGCAGTTGTGCCAAAACAACACCTTACTAAGATCTGGAAGGCATGTCATTCAAAGTGGAAGGATTATACAATCCGTAACAAGGGACATTAGTGGTGATTTCAATGCCAGTGAAGTCTACAAGAGTGGTAATGGTATTAACAAAACTCACTCTTTCTTTCTTTCTTTTTTTCTTTTTTTTTTCTTTTTTTTTTTTGTTTTTTTTCCTTTTCTTATAGGACCTCAATTTGGAATGTTCTAAACTATGGATTATTGCTCTATTTAATATGATATTGAAATAATAAGTAATGAGCTTTATACCATTGATATTCGACTACTTAGTATAACAATCTAATTAACTGATTGTATTGTTGTGTTAGATGATGATATTGATCTTGAGAATTATGAAGGTGATATTTTTTCCTCTACTGTTTCTTATGAAGGTAATTACATTGGTTTACAAGTTTTCATTTACCAATTTCATCATAATTATTTCTTTTCAAAATAATACTGAGTCCAACTTATAATTCTATATTTATATGTAGACTATTGGGACATTGGAGATCCAATATGGACATGTGAATATTGTGGCGCGATAATGTGGTATGAGGAAAGAGTAAGGAGAAATCGAAATTCAAGAAATCCAAAGTTTTCTTTATGTTGTATGCAAGGAAAAGTTCAATTACCACTATTAAAAGATCCACCTGCAATGCTCAAGAAACTTTTGGACAACAAGGATGTTAAAAGCAGACACTTTACTGAAAATATCCGAGCATATAATATGATGTTTTCTTTTACATCAATGGGTGGAAAGATTGATTCAACCGTGAATCGAGGACGTGGACCTTATGTGTTCAGGTTGCATGGTCAGAATTACCACAGGATAGGGAGTTTATTACCAAATCCAGGATCCTCTCCAAAGTTCTCACAACTATATATATATGATACTGAGAATGAAATTGCAAATAGAATCAATGCTATCAGGTTTGTAAGTTTTTCCCATTTTTCCCAAAAGTTTTCACCTTTTTTACTAAATACACTAAAATTGCTGCCTATATTGCATTGCATAAATACATTTTGACTTCTTTGTCAATTATATTAATTTTCACTATTAGTTATTCATTATCTTTTTTCATCACTTACCTTTGTTTTTAATGACCTGTTCACAGTTCAAGTGGTAATTCACGATCATTTGATAATGAAATTGTTGGTGACCTCAAAAAGATGCTTGATGAGCACAACCCTCTAGCTAAAGCATTCAGGATGGCTAGGGAACGATTTAGTTCTACTGAATGTGAAAGTGTCAACTTGAAACTCATAGGTAGAAGGGGCTTTGACGATGGAAGGAGGTATAATGTTCCAACAGCATCGGAAGTGGCTGCTCTCATAATTGGAGATATTGGAAACTCAACTAATGAGAGAGATATCATTGTTGAGACACAATTTGGTATGCTAAAGCGCATAAATGAGTTACATCCTTCGTACTTAGCTCTTCAATATCCGTTGCTATTTCCATATGGTGAAGATGGATACAGAATTGACATTCAGTTTAGAGATTTGGTGAACACTCATTCCCGAAAAAGGTCTAGATTGAGTATGAGGGAGTTTTTTGCGTTTCGGCTTCAAGAAAGGCTGAATGAACCTGCAATAATATTATTTGCAAGAAAGTTGTTACAACAGTTTGTAGTTGATGGTTATTCCATGATTGAATCTGAAAGACTTTCGTATATTAGAAATCATCAAAAAAAATTGAGAGCAGACATGTACAAGAATCTGACAAATGCAGTGACAAGGGGACACACTGATCCTTCCTCTATTGGGAAACGTATAGTTTTGCCGTCATCATTTACGGGTGGTGCTAGGCACATGATTCAAAATTACCAAGACGCCATGGCTATCTGCCGATGGTATGGATATCCTGAACTTTTTGTTACATTTACTTGCAATCCAAAATGGCCAGAAATCAGTAGATTTGTGAGCAAGAGAGGCCTTAGACCAGAGGATAGGCCAGACATTATGTGTAGAGTCTTCAAAATCAAATTAGATCAGTTGATAAGAGATTTAAAAGATGACAACATATTTGGTAGAGTTAAAGCAGGTATGTATGTTATACATTTGAAATGTGTTATGCTTCCCATATTACAATATTTTTTATTCTGTTACTCAATACTGAATTTATTACTTGTGCAGTTGTCTATACAGTAGAGTTCCAGAAGCGTGGACTTCCGCATGCGCACATTTTACTCTGGTTACATCGTGATGATAAATTTCCTAATCCCGAAGACATTGATAAGATTATTTGTGCTGAGATACCCGATCAAGAAAAGGATCCTAAATTGTTTGAGGTTGTAAAGGAGTTCATGATACATGGTCCATGTGGTGCATCTAACAAACACCCCCCGTGTATGAAGGAGGGAAGATGCTCAAAGCATTTCCCTAAGAAATTCTGTGAAAGAACAACTGTTGATGAAGAAGGGTACCCTTTATACAGAAGAAGGGACAATGGAAAATATGTGGAAAAAAATGGAGTTGCTCTAGACAATAGATTTGTGGTTCCATATAACCCTAAGCTTCTTTTGAAGTATCATGCTCACATCAATGTTGAATGGTGCAATCAAGCAAGGTCAATAAAGTATTTATTTAAATATATAAATAAGGGCAACGATCGAGCCACGGCAGCCCTTTATCAAGGACACGGAGATGATGAGAATAGTCAAAATATTGACGAGATTAAGATGTACTATGATTGTAGGTATATCTCTCCGTGTGAAGCAGTTTGGCGGATTTTTGGATTTGACATCCATTATAGAAGCCCGGCTGTTGAAAGATTGAGTTTCCATCTTCTAGAAGAACAGAATGTTGTGTTTGATGATGATGACCCTATTGATTCTGTAATAAATAGACCTGGAATTGGTAGATCAATGTTCTTGGCTTGGATGGATTGTAATAAAAAGTACCCAGAAGCTCGCCAACTGACTTATTATGAGTTCCCAACAAAGTTTGTATGGAAGCAACAGGTAAATTAATTAAATGTTGTGTTTGATGATGATGACCCTATTGATTCTGTAATAAATAGACCTGGAATCGGTAGATCAATGTTCTTGGCTTGGATGGATTGTAATAAAAAGTACCCAGAAGCTTGCCAACTGACTTATTATGAGTTCCCAACAAAGTTTGTATGGAAGCAACAGGCAAACTAATTATCTAGAACATAAATTCTCTTATGCAGATTTAAGACATTTTTTTTTTTCAAGCCGACTTATTCTCATTGAAGTGAATCTAATTATTAATTTCTTTGTAAATGCATGCATATATCCATTCAAAAGGAAAGAGAGTGGACTCCAAGAAAACGTGGGTTTTCAATTGGAAGAGTTTTTTATGTCCCTCCTGGAAGTGGGGAGAAGTACTACTTGAGGATTTTGTTGAATACAGTGAAAGGTGCTACATCTTACGAAGACATACGGACTATCAATGGTGTCGTATATTCGTCTTTTAAAGAAGCTTTCTATGCTTTAGGATTGTTAGATGATGACAAAGAATATATTGATGGCATAGTGGAAGCAAGTTTTTGGGGATCCGCATATTATCTACGAAGTCTCTACGCGACTTTGCTATTGTCTGGTAGTCTATCCAGACCTGAATTTGTATGGGAGAATACATGGCATTTGTTAGCTGATGACATCCTACACAGGCAAAGAGAACTGCTTCAAATAGACGGTAATTGTTATATCATTCCTTAAAATTTGTTATTTATATTATTTGTATATTTCATATTGAATTCTTTGATAATGAATTTATCAAGATAATGTCTTTATGTTATTTATTTATATTTTTTTCATGTTCCAGACTTACAACTAAGTGATGACCAACTACAAGTTTACACTCTGGCTGAAATTGAGAAACTGCTACGAAGTAGTGGTAGTAGTCTGAAAAAGTACAGCAAAATGCCTTTTCCAAATGAATTGCTTCTTTCAGAAGGGATGAACAAACTTATACAGGATGAGCTTCGTTATGACAGAGCAAGTTTAGATGCAGAGTACAAAGATCTTCTTTCACGTTTCACTGATGAACAGAAGACAATTTATGAACACATAATGAATGCTGTCTATAGAGATAAAGGAGGTGTATTTTTTATTTATGGCTATGGAGGAACGGGGAAAACCTTCATATGGAGAACTTTGTCTGCTGCTATAAGGTTTAAAGGTGAAATTGTCCTTACAGTTCCATCAAGCGGAATTGCGTCTTTAATTATTCCTGGAGGACGAACGGCCCATTCTAGGTTCGCTATACCCTTGAATGTAAATGACGACACAACTTGCGAAATTAAACCAGGAACTCCTTTGGCTGATCTTATAATTAAGACAAAACTTATCATTTGGGATGAAGCTCCAATGATTCACAGGTTTTCTTTTGAAGCTTTAGACAGAAGTTTAAGAGATGTTATGAGATTCTCTAATCCAATAAGCCTTGAGCAACCTTTTGGTGGCAAAGTAGTTGTCTTTGGAGGTGACTTTCGACATATTTTGCCTGTTATTCCCAAAGGAAGTAGACAAGACATTGTTTCTTCCACCATAAATTCTTCTTATCTGTGGAATTTTTGTTGAGTGTTGAAATTGATAAAAAATATGAGGCTTCAAGGTGGATGTCCATGTTCAGATTCAGATGAAATCAAGAAATTTTTAGAGTGAATATTCAGAGTTGGAGATGGTATAGAAGGAGAACCTAATGATGGTGAATCAACTATTGAAATTCCTCATGACATCCTCATAATAGAGACGAATAATGTAACACCCCAAATTTTCTAACAATTTATTTAAATATTAAAACCGTTTTTACATTCGAAAACACATTAAAATTTA
>BSSO01004913.1:0-13820 GCA_030267885.1 Mesembryanthemum crystallinum | reverse complement strand
TCCAATACTAACCCTCCTCGTTTTTTCTTTTCCACTTAAAATCTTTCCCTCATCTTTCACTTACATAAGGGGTAAGGAGTCATTTTACTTGAATCTTGGTACGTGTGCTAAAAGTAAGTCGAAAGATTATTCGAGGACGGAGGGAGTAGTATTTATACATCTATGGGAGCATGGTATGCTGAATATGTAGCTTTGTAAACAGTTAAAACAAAGGAAACATCGATTTATATGGTATCTTATGATCAGTCAAACACATCTTACTACACTGTCACTCTCAAACCGGAACAAAACCTTGGGCACAAAACAGCCAACTTGACTAAAGACAGCAATGCAACTTGGAACCAGAATGTCATGCACAAATACAGGTAACCAAGAAAAGAATCTCCAAGACAAAACACATATTATAGCATACTGTCCATTTGAAACAGGAGACTACAAAGGATCTTATGTAATGTAACTGACAATAACTTTACGCACAGAGTTGGCAGCAACATCATTAATCCAAAAATGTTACTCCCACCGTCCCTCTATATCTTCAACAATTGTTTTTTCACACATAATAAGGCAGGGGTTAAAAAGTCGAAATTGTCCTTGGATTGCAAGTGGGAGGAGTTTGGTTATTTTATATTTGGGGGCAAATAGGGTCAATTTATTGGTAAAGTATGTCTAAAAATAGAACTGCTGAAGACGGCCCAAAATAGAAAGTGCTGAAGTTATAGAGGGACGGAGGGAGTAATATGAGAAGAAAAAAAAATAGCGTGGGAAATAATGAAACTGAGCTCTGTTTCTTGATTTCGATATCATAAATTTATTTAATCAAGTATTTGCCTTTGAGAGATGACAACTTCAAGGCTCAAACTAATGTCACAAATGCATTTATTTGATTTAAGCTTTTTAGTGCTGGGAATGGACTCAAACCCACCCAAACTCCCACCCACCCTACCCCACAGATTAAATTGTTGCACAGCCCTCAATCCCCATCATAAGAGAAAGTGAGGGCCCATGATGCAAACCATAGTAGTGCATGTGGCTAGTGTGAAGGATAACCAATATTAGTTTCATTTACGCTTTTGTCATGCTAACATACACATATTTTCCGACAATGGCGTACATGTACCATTCAAACAATTGAGTTATCAGTTATCAACCATTCCTGACTTTAGAAAACGCGCGCTTCTGTTAGCATGTAGACTCTCTCCTCCTCACAGGGTAGAAACTTGACATCTCTCTGTGGAAGAAATCAACTGAAACTTTCCTTTAATGGTTCTAACTTTGAGCACAACACTTTTCACTGGTTTGCCTGTGTTGTTCCCCCACCCGTTTCCAACAGTCATATTTTTTTTTTTTTTTCATTAATCATCCAAGTCGTATCAGCAAGTGACTAAGCATTAGTAAATCCAGCATAAGAGCAAGTAAATTGATTTAAAAAGAAAAGTTAAGACAAGAGCTATCAAATTGCAAGGAGAACAAATCTCGCAAATTAAGCAAAAGCAGTGTATGCGGAATTGAACTCACCGAAGAAACCTTGGGGATTCTCCATGGTCTTTCCGCATAAAGATTCACCACCACAGCACGTCAGCACCAAATAATAGGAGAAACGAGGGAAAACAGGCATAACTCAAATTTCAAAATGTAAACAAAATACAAGTTTAAGTCTACTATGGGAAATAATGCACAAACAATGGAATGAAACTAAGCTCCGACATATGTATGAATAAAGTTTCAGTTGTCCAATTAAATTCCATTGCTTTGCTTTAACCTGATGCAAGATCATTTCAAGTTCAAAAAGACTAATTTTGCTCCATTTTCAATTCACATGCTTCATCTGCAAATGAAAATTCAGTTTTGAAGCCTCAAAATTAATGGTATTAACATTTTTTTCCCCCTTCTCTAGGAGCATTTCATCAGCAGAAAAAAGAAAAAGTAGATAGAAAGAAAAATGCAGCTAACCTCAGAATGGCCTCAATTTTGTAAAACTTGGAATCTGGGATATAATCTATTGACACCAAACACAAAACCAAATGAAGAACAACACAAACTTTATTACTACCCAAATAATGCTACATAAAACTCAAATCCCAGAAACGAATTGAACGAGAAGTGGTACCTGGAGTTTTCTGAGCTCTGATTTGAGGTAATGAAGACGACTTGCTAGAGCGTTTCAAAGTGACATTCAAATGAAACGGTTGAATGTTTCGAAACTTGGAGCGAATTGGGTTGGGGTCAGCCCCAAAGAAGAAATCCCTGTAAGAGAGAGAATGATGAACGGGAGCTAAAGCAGCAGCAGCAGCTGCTCTCGCCATTATAGCCATTGTTAGGGTTTTTAAGCTCTGAGCAAATTGGGGGTTGGAGTTGATGAGGGCGGAGCAGAGGGTTTTAGGTTGAACAAACAGAGACTTTCCGATGGCGCATGGACTCCACTTGTGTAGTCAGTACTCAGTAGTGCTAATGGGAAGCTCTAAGCCTTGGGTTCTTGCAATTTACTCTATAGTTCTAGTTTAGCGTCCTTTTTACTTTAGAGGTTTTGGATTAATGTTACTTATAGTTATTAATGCATCTAAGGTTATTTTGGTTTTAGAGAAGATACAAAGTTTGAAAAAACTGAATCTTCAAATCTTTGCTATTTTGGGGTGATACTTTCAAACTTCAACTACGAGCAATGCCTTGTGGGTTACGAGATGAGCAATATAACACTATTAACTCCATGTCGAGCATAAAAGAGTTTCACAATCCGTTTCCTACCATACAATTCCTAACATTTTAAATATCTATTCATAATTGCCAACATTGGATCGATTTTCTAACATTTTGAATATCCAACATTATTCTTTCAGAAAAAAAATAAAAAATATGTAACATTCTTAAATGAGACGCGTTATCGTTTCTAAAATTTAGAAAAATTTGTCAAAACCACCTTACCATTTTTTTTAAAATTGAGTTTTTTTTCCCTAACCACCTTATATAATTTTTTTTTAAACAAAAAAACCACTTTTTAACCAATTGTTTTTTTAAGGTGTTACTATTGTTCCTTCTAAGGGTGCGTTTTCTCCACCTGAAAAAAAAAAAAAACTGAATTAAACTCATTTAAACTGAATTGAACTGATTTAAACTGAACTGAATTGAACTTATTTTATTTGAACTGAATTGAACTTATTTGAATTTTCAATCTGACCATTAGTCCTTTATAACTCGTCAAAATATATTCAATATTGGATTCATTTGAAAGTATTCATCGAAATCTTTTCAATGATATATGAATTATTGTTAAATTATATTTGCATAAAAAGTTCTTTAAGTTATACAGTCTTACTGAACTGAACTAATTTAATTTTCACTGAACTGGATTGAACTGTACTAAACTGAATTGAACTAAACTGAATGTAAGAAAAAAAATTTAGGTGAAGAGAACGTAGCCTAACTTGTGCCACCTTGAAAATTGGCTAGTGCCTACATTTACAGCAATACTTATATGATGCACTTGGGAGTAAAAATTTAAGGTGCACTATTTTATAATTAGCCTTATAATGGATTGGGCTATGACAATTAAAAGCAAGTTTGAGCTGAATCACTTGAGTATATTGGGTCGGGTGTACCTAACAATTTTAGACATGAGAAGATTAAAACACCTAATAATTTACCCATTTACAACGTGGGCGTGTGGAGCTGTTGAGAAGATGAGAGAAAAAGTCGGTCGTGGGCGTGGCGTTTGGTTTAGAGGTCGTGGTTGTTGGAAGTTGCGTGACTAAACACTAAACTACAGGAATGGCGATGGCCGGCGCCGGCGATGGGAAATCGGAAGAGTATGTTTATAGGATAAGCTCCGCTAAGGAGTGGCAAGAATTACAGACCACCGGTTTCACTTTTGGTGGCGACCTTGACAAGTCCACTGCTTGCTTTCATCTCAGTACCCTAAATCAGGTACTCTCTCTTTCCCTTTCTCTCACCCTCTCTATCTTTTTTTTTTTTTTTTAATTTTTTGTCCAAATTTCTAGGTTTTGATCAAGCCCTAATTTCTATAACATTCAAATAACAACGTTTTTGATCAATTACTCATTGTGAGTATCACTAACTCATCGTATTTAATTCCGTCCCAAAATTTCTCATTTCTACCCATTTTGAGTATTCTGACAGTTCGATAATCTGGCCGTGGAGAAAAAAAGTGGCTCTCTTATTATGTCTTTCCCTCCCCCACTATAAAATTATTGCCTTTGTCAAGTAGACTGAATATGTCAAGGAATGACCTTTAATCTAATGTTGATATTCAATAATTACCCTTTCATATTTTTTCTCTTTTGATAGCAAAATCGAAGTGCATGCATAGCTTCAATTTTTAGGCTCTGTATGTACAAGACTTCATGTCTTAATTCATGAGTCATGATCATCATTTGTTGGGAAACAATATGGGTTTTATGTTGATTGAGTGCTTCTGATGATGTCTGACTAGTAGCATTCATTTTTGTAAAATCAAATCGTCATAATTCCTTTCTCTAATATCGGTAACGTAGTAAAGTGGCAGTATTAAGGTGTGATCGGGGCTGTGTATTCTCAGGTTCAGCCAACCTTACAAAGATTTTTCACAGACGCTGACCAGGACTTGTACTTGCTTCAAATTGACTCTAAGAAGGTATGTGAGGTGCTCATTTTGTATGCTAATCATTTATGCTTTTAGTTAATAACTAGTCATTGGTTATGTAATTAAACATATGGATAATCCAGTGTTACCACTAGGCGATGACATAAGCATTTTTCTGGTTTCATTTTCCTCTTTTTGTGAAAATTAATCACAGTGCATTTACAATCCTATTAGCGCACCAGCTACTCAGTGCCAATTTCCAATTCAAATGTGTCCAAAGTTCAAAATATGTCATCTCAAATTGGCGTTTAGTCTTCCGAATGTAACCAAAGGGACATAAGAGGCCCCAAGGCCCTCAATTGCATCTATTACCTACTATTATGGAATCTTGGGTCACCTTTGTTCCCCAATCGCCTCTGTGAGCCCTCAACCGCCCCGGCGTCCCCTTGAATGGTCCAAACATGCCTTACCCAGATGCTATAACCAAAAGAAATTGGGTGTCCCATAGGCCCCAATACTAGTGTGGTCATTTTCAAATCATACATGACGATGACCCCTAAGCGTACAGCCGTACAGGGAAGGCATTAGTTAGTTACGAAGTCCTCGATAGCCATAGTGAGCCTTTACCAAGGACCCACTTTTAAGGCTTTGACATCGGCACCATAGGTGTATGTGATGTTAAGGCGTTGGGTAAAGTTGGGAGAGGGGATGGGTTCCTCTTGGGCTCCCTTTTGTCATCGGGAGCCTCTATATGGAAAAATTCAAACATGTTCGGACATATGGCATGGTCGAGTCACCTTTAACGCAACCAAAAGACTACTTCCTTCCTGTCTTGCACGATCATGCAGGCTTTATTCGTGCGATCCTCATTCTTGTCGACACCGAGTTTCGTTCCATCGTCCCAACTCCCTTGGGACTAGTTTTCATTTTGCGTCTGATCCTAACATGCCCTTCTGAGACATTGGGGGGTCTTTTCGGTCTCCCTTGATCCTCCGAGTGTGGAAAAATTGAAATGGCTGTTGATGGTCGACAATGCGAAGTCTGGGAAGTCTTTGAACGAAGATAGGTATTTTCAACATATTTGATTGGGGGGGCCCTAAATATAATTGTTGGGTGTTTGACAAGGCCTCTCGGGTGCACCAGAGGGTCTATTAGGTTTCCATGGGTTCCTAGGAGCCCTTGTGTGAGAAAATGCAATCAACCCCTGCTATGGTCCGTAAGTGCTCCATTTGTCGTATATAGCCATGAAATGGGGCATCGGAGATATATTAGAGCGAAGATGGTAATTTTTGAATAATATTTGATGGAGAGCTCCAAGGAACATGGGAGGCCCCCGAGTTGGTGATTTAGTCCAACAATTCTTAACAAGTCAACAAATTTTAAGGATCCCACAACGAAACTAAAGGTGAATTTGATGTCATTTCCAAGCATATGGGGGGTCTCTTGGGTCTCCCTGGAGCCTTTGCATGGGACACATTAATGATCCTAGGATGGTCTAGACATTGCTCAATCCAAAGGCTATATAACTCACAAAAATTGACCATTTGGGAGGTATTGGGACACAGATTCTCAATCTTAAATTATATATGATGGTGACCTTAAGGAGACAAAGGACTTCCCCATGACCCTTTAACAATGACAAACTCTTAAGGTGACCGTTGACCCAATACCATGAGTTGAATGTAATGTTAGGGTGTTGTGGAAGGCCCTTCGAGGGCACTGGAGTGCCATTTAGGTCTCTCTTGGTCCCTAGGAGACTTCGTGTGGGAAAGCTCAACCGACTCCTGGGATGGTTCGAACATGCTCCGCCCATAGCCAAAATAGGGCACATGGAGGTTGTGCGATGAAAGTGATCATTTTTTGAATCACAGTTGACGAGGACACCTCAAAGGGGACATGGAAAGCAACCTCACGTGTCGGCAACCTCAAAAACCAAGACGTAATGGCCGATACGTCGTGTGTCGGTCGATATTTGATACCATGGCTATAACCCACGAAAATGGTGCGTTGGGGAGGTCTAAAAAAGAAGGTATGTTTTTTCAAGTTTTATTGAATGGGAACCTCCAAAATGATGTGGGAGGCCTCAAGAGTTAGTTACAGTCCCCAATAGCCTTTGATGACTCTTAACTACTAGTCACCCACTAATAGGCACTAACAACAATGTGGCTAAATATGGAGTTAAGGCGTTGGAGAATGCCTCCCCCGGGTAATGGGGGCTTCTTGGGTCTCTCTTGATCCCCAAGAAATTCTGTGTGGAAAAACTCAAATGGCCCTGGGATAGTCTAGACATTGCCCATCAATTCACAGAACTTAAAGAGTCTTGGAGGTTCTGGGACGAAGGTGGTGATTTTGAGATATATTTGATGGGGACCCCCAAATGGACGTGGTAGGGTCTATTGTTGTGTTCTGAATAGCTTGCAGCAATTGTTTACCTTTTTTTCAAAGCTTTGACACTGATACCATGGGTGAAGTCGTGAAGATGATGTAGGGTGTGGAGGAAGACCTGTCAGGGGTATTGGGGTCCCTCTTAGGTGTCCCTTGATCCCCTGAATCTTTTGTTAGGAAATGAATATATCTTTGATGTATTCGTTGTCATCTAAATATAGCATTTAACAAAGTTTGCAAGGGCTTGTAGTTTTTATGTGGAATTCAATTTCATGGGTCCTATTTGTTACTGTTTTCTCCTTTTGCCTTTGTTTCTCCATTTTGAGGAAGATGAAAGGTGAAATGTATGAGCTTGGAGAAATGAACTCATATATTGCTGCACATAATGGAAGTCTGAAACTTTGACCGATGAGCATGCAGCTATTAATCAAGCATGAACAGGACACCTTTAATCATCAAGCATCAACAGCACAGAGATGATGCATCTGCTAATGAAGCATAACATTTAAAAAAAAAAAAAAAAAAAAAAAATGCTTCTAGTAGTTGAGTACTCCCTCTGTTCTTTAAAAATCTTGACGGGTTGATTGTGTACGTGGATTAAGAAAAATTGGGGTGTGCTTTGACTTCCAATATGCCCCTCTACAAAGAGAGAGAAACATGGGAGGGATAGGTGGGTAAGAATAAAGGAGGGGTAGATGGGTAAATTTATTCTTTAAACTTTTCCATTTTAGGCATGTAAAGGTTTTAGGGAAACGCCCAAAATAGCCGATGTAAAGATTTTTAAAGAACGGAGGGAGTATTAATTAGTTGATAATCATAAATCAGTGATTTGTCCAACTCCTGCCTGTCTTTGTAAGTCTGTAGTCAGTGTCTGATAGTTTGAACTCCATTTTGTAGCTTGGTGATGGATTGATTTATGAACTTGTGGAGGAAACTCACTGGTTCCCACATTTCTATGGGCCATCTCGTAGCTTTGCTCCTCTTCCTCTGGATGCTGTCACAAAAGCAGACAAGCTCAATCTATCAAATGGCAAGTTCAGTTGCAGTTTGCTTGATTAAAAGTTCTGCCCACAAATTCTCAAGTCAGCTTGCTGTGATCACTGATCATAGTCTTCTGTCCATCGGCTTGATCTAATGATTTTGAATGACCAGTTCTTTAAACATGGAATTAACTTGGCTGAATATTGATTTCTATTATTAGTTCAATGTGATATGTATCTTAAGAATACTTTGTAGCATTCTTGCGGTGGTTTGTGCACCAAGTATAGAAATCATAATGCTGGCATTGGATATGTTAGTGATCTATTATGACTGGTGTATTTCACCACTCATTGTAATATGTGTTCGGAATATAATTTTTGCTAAAAGGGCGATGTTTACTTAAAAAACTTCAGATTGTACTGCTGTGCTTTTATTAGTATAAACTTCCACCAAGGTAGCGGTTGGTAGTTGTTTATAGGTATATTGTCTGTTGATGTGATTGTCAGAAATTGGCACAACTTGAACTACATCAAGCGGGGATAGCTCAGTTGGGAGAGCGTCAGACTGAAGATCTGAAGGTCGCGTGTTCGATCCACGCTCACCGCATTTCTCTTTTTTATGTATGATCACTCTAGCTCTTCCTCAAGACTTGAAATCTATTACCAGTGCACATTTTAAAACATCAAAATCAATGCTTGGTGCAGGGGCATTTACTAAAAGATCTGGGATCGCACAGGTTTCTCATACCTGTATGTGTGTTGTGATTGTGTGTGGCTGTCTACAAAACTAAATCCATTGTAAGATAATTGAAGTTGAGTGCATATTTTATGTATACAAGAATACAGGATTGACTATTATAAACATTCCTATAGATGAGCATTATTACAGATTGTAGCCTGCTTTGGAAACTGATGCATACTCGTAGTTCTTGTAAAATAAACAATATACAGGATCGACCATCTTGATCGATAAAAGAGGGGTCTTTACCCCCATTAAAAATAGAGGGGTTCATACTATGCTTGCTATTTTGCGCATCAACCTTGACCTAGAAGCCAATCAGTTGCTCAAAGGACCCATACAAAGGTCAAGCTTGAACATTTATATTCTCAAGTGCACCCTGTATTCTAACTCTGTAGAATTTGTTATTATGAACCTACAGGTTGTGTTGGTTAGGTTCTAGAAAAAGTCTTTTCAGGAAAATGAGAAAAGTTCAATATAACCAAACATCCTGCAAAATATATTCTGCTCAACCAAACATGGCTTACAGCTTGATCTATAATGCTTTCGATTTTGTTTTGTTAACAGTTAGAAAATTCGATTCACTGTGCAAGCAAAGTTTGAGCAGTTCTACCGTTACTAATCTTGAATGATTAAGCACTTGTGACAAATTATATGGGTTAAATCTCTGCTTAATTTCTAATAACAGTATTTTTGCTGTCTTACAGCCTACCAGAGAGAAAGCACAGTACTCGAACTTAGCATTCGCCTCAGAAATCTGAAGGGAACGGCAAATAGAGCTGGTTTTTGCCTCGAATTCCTCTCGCATACATGGTTCTTTGTCAGGTGATCCCTATGATCTATTACAAACTATTTTTTTGCTGATTGTATATCGGTAAGGGTGCAGCCCAGAGCCCAGAGAGAGAAACACATACAAGTAGTGAAGTCTCGATACCTAAAGTTCTATTGACTGGTTAGACAGTAACTATTTGTTGTTTGCCGAAAGTTGCAGCATGTGTTTTTCATTTCCCTTTTAAAATCTTAGTGACCTGTATTCAATATTCATGTAGATCCAGAAACAAAGTCATCAGACAAAATCATTGCAGGCTGACTCTTTAGAGGCAAAGCAAAAAGAAGGGATGGACAACACAAGAAAAGGGTTTTGCATGAAGCTAAAACAGTAACTAGTAGAGTACGTAGTACAGGTAAAGCTCTGAAAACTCAAAACATATAAGAGGGTTTTGAATGTAGGCCTTCGATTTGCACTAGGTCCCTTATTGGCTACCTAATTTCATTGAAGGGAAAGTAAGACATCAAGCAAAAGCAAATTGAAAAGAAAGCAAATACTCCAAAAATGGAGTCCCTAGCTAGCTAGGTGATGGAGATATATCATCCTGATATCATCTCAAATATGACTTGTAATAATCATAAGTCACAATCCTTCTGAATTAAGACACAGGGTAAAAAGTTAAAACGGTACATAATCATGCATTCAAGCATGCACTTCCACTTGTATCATATGGGAGTATAAAACAAGAGTGACACGGGCAACTCACTTTAGAGGAATCTGTAATTCCTAACCAAAATCATGGGAGCTCAACTAGACAAGCTTAAAAAGTAATTAATTCCGTCAAAGCCTAGAGTATTGCACAATATTGAGGAGGTCTAGTTGTGATGCAATTTATGGAGTTCATTAGTCAAGTGTGTATTTTAACAACTCTACTGATTACCTCATCTCGAATTGTGTAGGGCATCCGTATATAACTCATTATAAAGATTCCTCCTTTTAGGAGCACTTGGGGATTTACTACTACTGCTGGCTTTTTCCGGATCATGTTCACATTATATTAATTATGGCCGAAACGGAAAGCAATTGGTAGCTGTGATCGAGTTGAGTTCATGAATATTTTAAGCATTGATTAGCTAAAAAAAAACATGTTTGATTATTTCATCGGGATGAATATCTTCTAAAAGCAGCAAATAAAGTGCGATTAGGCACTAACTCATTGTTTTAAGTGACCACTTGCACTTGAAGGCTCATAGGGTACGGGGATTCTTTGAAGTTCTAGTTTTTTTTTTGGTGTCTGCAAGGAAGGAACTTCCTTCCTCCTTGGGCGTGGCTAAAGGGCACCTCCTAACACACGGCCTCGGGTATTCCACGAATAAATTCGTGTATAGGTGCTCCCCAGGATGCTTGAACCCGTGACCTGGTGTATAAGTCAAAGCTTGTTTACCAGTGGGCCAACACCTCTTGGGTCTTTGAAGTTCTAGTTTGTTAGTGGTATTGCATATTGCAGGTGTCTCTATTTTGGTTTCGTTTCTTCTCAGCTAGTAGTTTATTACTATCTTTGTTGGTTGTGAATTTCAAATAAAAAGAAAGATTTGCAGTTGGTAAGTAAAGGAGAAAATGTGTAAAACTTTGCAGGTTACACATATTCCCTTTTACCTTTAGTCCCATCATTGGGCCAAAAGCCACTTTCAGATGATGGTAATCTGCAAGAAGAAGCAAAAGGTTTTGAGTTATTTTAACCGGGGACATGTAATTTCAGCTAGGCTCCTGAGAGGAATTCAATTCTCCAGCTCTGGCCTTGTGTGGAATAGATTCAAGTTCTGCTGTCGCCGGATTACTGGAGCATTTTATTCTGTCATCCGTTAGTATGCTACTTCTATATGTCAAGNAAAAAAAAACCCAAATAACTAACCCGTGGACACTCAGTGTGTTCAATTACTGTGGCATTTGTGGTACTGGAACTATGCTAGAGGTTGTTAAAGCTACAACAATAGACTTGAATCCCTTCAAGTAGTCAAATATCTGAGTATTCAGACACATTTTTGTGTAATGCTTCTCAGACACGGGCAATAATATCCAAGGCTGGGTGACATAGCTCTAAATCATGGGTAGATAAGTAGACATCTTGTCATGGAGTAGTTGATTAATTGAGTTAAGCATCACACCAGACATCCAGTATGCCGGTGCCGGAGTCCTGACTAGCTTCTTGATCAGTAGTATTGACTCAGCCACACATGCAGGATATAGCGATAGGATGTCAGTTGGTGGCTTAATGCAGTATTATGTCACTTTGTCCTATACTAAAGACAACGGAAATTTCCTGTGGTACCCCTGAACTTTGGCCTAATGCCAGTGGTGTCCACGCTTTTCCAATAATGCCAGTGGTACCCCTGAACTTTGATTTTAACATTTTTTACTCCTTCTAAATACATTGGTGTCATGTTGGCTGAATAGGTGTCTCCGTAACGAAAAATTATGACTGAAGTAGTTTGAATGTAATGTCTAGTGTAATCAGACACAAATTATTTGTCACACCCGGGTTGAAAGGTTGGTTGTGAAAGTCATCAACTTACTGCAACTTGTGTTTTGTAAGCTAATGAGACAAAATGATGTTCCTCATATGTCTGTAACCCTGTCTTGGCCTTATGTTTCTGTGACTTGAATGCCATTAGATTCTAACAGGCTTACATTTCATGCAGCGGGGATAGCTCAGTTGGGAGAGCGTCAGACTGAAGATCTGAAGGTCGCGTGTTCGATCCACGCTCACCGCACTCCTCATTTTGCCTTTTCGATCCTCGCAGCTCGTTCATATGACGGAATTGAAAATGTAAAGTACTCTATATCTTGGCTTTATATCCCATAATAAATAATGTGGCTTTATATTACTGTCAATGTCATTGGATCTATCTGCTCGATCTGCTCATCAGTGCTTTCACACAATGCAGATTGCATCTGCAAACTTGCAATCAGTACTAATACTATAGTAGTATTAAACATCCAAAAGTCAATGCGTGATGTAACGTAACCTTGTAGGATAATCTTGTATTTTAAAGAGAGATAACTTACATAATAAATATATGCAAGTTTTCTCTGTATTCCTGTGATGTGGGGGCGTCTACATTCGGTGTTACACTTCCAAAGCTGACTTGTGTTGTATTGTAGGGAGTATCTAACTTATAAGCTAACTGTAATTCAATAATACGTAGCACTCCCAACTACTAATAGTAGTCTTACAATGAGAATCATATCCCGCCTTACTATTTGTAGCTGCAGACGCATGACAAAGTCATATTTCTTGTCTGTGATGTCTGGCAACACATATATTGTCATATCTATTTGTTCTTTGCTACTACTTACTAGTTTTCTCACAAAAACTGCGCTGCCAAAACTTTCATCTCTGTCCTCTCACTTTATGCATCAAACTCAACCTGTATTCCACCTGTTAAAACATCCCATTCCAAGTGATCAGTTTTATTCTCTACTGATCAAGTTCATCCTGCACAATAGAGATCGTTCTTGTTGCGATTCAAATTACTGTACTTCTTTAATAAGCTATTACTGCTAGACTGCTAGTTTCTTAGACTATATATTATCAAATTTAAGGGGAAGTAGCAGTCTCATACATATTGCATACAGTCTACTATTAAGGTGGGGAATATTTGATTAACCTACAACATATTATGCAGTATCATAAATTAGCTAGGTTGTCCTTCAACTTCCATAACCATGTCAATTGATCCTTGGTTCATTAGTTGTGCTTGTCTGACTGGACGCTTTAGAATTTTGGAAGGTTACAATGACACTGTAAGCTCCAAACTTTGATGATGTAATTAGAGCTATGAAAGTTGGAGCCATGAAATAATTAGAGCTAGTAGCTATCTTCTTGATCAGAAAGACGTCAATCTTTGATGATGTAAGTAATGTTGACGCTTAACCTTATTTAGTGCAACGTGTGGGTTTCATTTACCCTCTAATTTCTCAATGATATAGCTAGGTTCATATAGAGTCCAAAATCAAAGTAGTAAATTTTTAGACCAAATCATTGTGTGGCAACTCTTGAAATTAAAGGAAAGACAAAAGGAACCAATGACATTGACAACACAACTGGAAAGGGCAGTGCCTTGAAAACAAAAGAGTTCCAAGTTCTAGAAAAGAAGCAAACTCCAAGAATGTGCTGCCACGAAATTAACTAAGAAAAAGATGGGAAAAAACCAAGACTACTAAATGATCATGCTTACATATCAAAAAAAAAAAAAAAAAAAAAATGATCATGCTTACATATATATATACTCCCTCCGTCCCTCACTTTCCTTAACATTGCACTATTCACACAAGAATTAAGGAGGGTATATTTGGACTATTTTGCCCTTAGTT
>BSSO01004912.1:0-13821 GCA_030267885.1 Mesembryanthemum crystallinum | reverse complement strand
TTAAAATAATTAAGGTACAATCAGAATACTGATAGGATGCTACTTCGACTCTTTCCCACTTCTATAAGAGATAAAGTTATAAAGAAAAAAAATTCAAAAGATAAAATGAAAATCGAAAAATATAAAAGCTAAACTAAAAAAATACCAAATCCCATTAAATTGTAATGTATTTTTTTGGAAAATGGTAAGAAATTTCTTATTCCATTCTCCAAAAGGATGCCAGTGTAGTACCCCAGAATCAAGTCAAATGCAAAGCTAACCCAGGCATACCCGAGTATATTTATCAACATGTTCATAAGAGAGGCTAATCATCATAAAAACCTAAAGTATCTAGCACAAATAGTAAATTGAATTCTGCATACAATTTGCTTTGTATTTCTAACTTGATCACCAAACACCCCAAGATTTCTTTCCCTCCATAGCTTGTATATTGTTGCTATAAGGGCTGCTCTGCATAGTCTGCTCTTTGCTTTGTTCCCCTAACTAGTCTTATTTCTGTACCATCTTAGCTCATGTTGCAGAGACAATGGTCTTCTGTAGAATC
Organism: Mesembryanthemum crystallinum; assembly: GCA_030267885.1. Lineage (NCBI taxonomy): Eukaryota > Viridiplantae > Streptophyta > Magnoliopsida > Caryophyllales > Aizoaceae > Mesembryanthemum > Mesembryanthemum crystallinum. The sequence continues at coordinate 13,277 of BSSO01004912.1, read as the reverse complement.
CAAGTCAGTGTAGCATGGTTCCCCAAATCTCCTTAGCAACAGGGCAGGAGAAGAATAAGTGGTCATTAGTCTCAAGTGCATTGTGGCACAGTGCACATCTGCTCACAACACTCAATCCTCGTTTCTGCAAGTTTTCCATAGTAGCTAGCCTTCTTATAATCGCCATGAGTGCTATGATCCTGTATCTTGGTGCAGCTAGCCCTTCCCATACAGTCTTGACATGCCTGAACTTTCTCCCCTTCTCTCTGAATAAATCATACAGTTTGGATGGCTGCATTTTCTCTCCTGCTGTACAATCTTCAATCAGCCTCTTTGCACATTCTTTAGAAGATGTCAATCTCACAATTTCATCTTTGAGTTAAATCAACAACTTCCTCCCGAGCCATGAATCAGTTGATTTACATTGTTTGTCCCAAATAGTCCTCTGTTTCACTTGGTACTTCAGCACCCAAAATTTTCAAATAGTCCCCTATTTCACCTGTTTGTAATGTAAAAAAGGCATAAAGTTATGAAAAAAAAAAAAAAAATAGAATTTCAAAGATAAAAAGATTGAAATTACTAAAAGATTCTTTTTTAAAGATTTTAATAATATAATTACTGACCATACAACGCACGGGTGTACACCTAGTATGAGTAAATAAATATTTCTTTTTTTATGATTAATGAAATTAGAAAAGAAATTCTATCTTATCACTAACACAAAATTTACTCTTGTCAGTGACCCTTTGTGCTCCAAGTGGGGGAACTTGACTATTTTTCCTTAATTAATCTCTAATAATCCAAGATCATGGAAATTATTAGCCATACCCAAAGTAGTTGGCAAGAAAAACATGTACTTGCCAAAATCAAGGGGTGACTTTATTCATATATTTTTCAGCCAAGTGTAACTTTATATTATACGCCAATGTCTCCTCTAACATAGTTGGTGCAAGACCCAACATATACTCCCTCCGTTCTTTAAAAATCTTTACGCCAAGAAAATGAACGGAAATTAAGAAATTTTCATATGGTGTAAAAATTCTAATATTGCCCCGAATTAAATAATGAGTGAGTGGGGTAGGTGGTGGGCTTTATTCTAGGTAATTTATGGGTTTTGGGGAGGGTAGTTAAGTAATATCAATAAATTTTCTTTTCTACTTCTGGCCATGTAAAGATTTTAGAGGAACGCCCAAAATAGACGGAGTAAAGATTTTTAAAGAACGGTGGGAGTAGCATATAAGTATATAAAAGTGTTGGAGGTTCCAAGGAAGTACGACATGTTTTTGGTAAAATAATCGATGGAAATTTCCTGGTACCTTGAAGTATGATGAAATTTCGTTGGTACTCATATTTTTTTTCAGAATACAAGTGGTAGCCATATATTTTCAAAAGACAGTTTTTCGTATCAAAGGGGTTGAAGGAAGGCTAAGACTGTTAGATTTAATTGTACAACTTTACTGTGTGGATCATTTTACCTTTGTGACTAAATCATTTCAACCTCTATTTCATCTTCTCCTCCATTCTATCTCTTTTCCCCGAGCCCCTTCCCCTTCTAATTTTCTCTGTCATTCCCCTCCCTGAACCCCTCAACAATGTCATCTCTCACTTTCACTCTTTAAACCCCCACATTTCCCATCCATCTCCTCATCGCACCATAAACACTATCTCCTCCCCTTTCCTCCATGACAGCTAATTCCAATTAGATGTACAAAATACTTTGCTACGTGCTTGTTTGGAAATTTGAATTTGAAATTCAGATTTGATATGGTTTTATAATGAATGACTAAAATAGTTATGAGCTTATAATTGAGTTAAATTCATGACTTCTAAGTTTTAATAAACGCTCAAAAATGGGACGATTTCAAATCATATCATAATTGAAAATTTTCTCTCCTTCCTTGCCTTAATTGATCAATAAATTTTAATAAATTATCATATTAGGTTTTTTTGATTTAAACCTTTGGACCAAGAGTAATCCTACTCGTATGGGTTCGGCCCACGAAGGATGCTCCCAGCAACTAATTTCTATTCACAAGAATCGAACCATTGACCTCACATAAGGGATGAGAGTGTCGAATCACTCACACAAACCACCAGTTAGTTTGCATTATCATATTAGGTGCAAAGGCTAAAAATTCAAGCAAATCCAAAATTTGAAATCTAATTAATGCAAACCATATTACATTTACATTAAAATAAAATACATATAATTTAGCAAATTCCTTTTCATAACATCGAAATAGGGAATTATCAGGATCACCCATACTGTCGTACATCATCTGAGTTGTTAAAGCTTGAGATAGATCCTAATCATACTGATCAATTTCACATTTCTCAGATACTAGTATCAACAAGAACAGGGGACCAGAAAAGAAAAATCGCGCAATCGGATTCCTGATGTATGGAGGATTGTATAATGGAATGAAGAGCACAAGCACAGCAATCATGGAGATAGATCCCATGCCCAATACCACATAAGATAACCATGGTAAGTTCTTCAGCACCACAAATAAACCCATCATGAAGGCGACTGACATCATGGAGAGTGCGAAGCCTAGGACAGGCAAAGCAAGCCTAAGGGATGCCACACTTAGCTTAAGCTCACCAACTTGTCCCCAAATGAGTGTCACAACTGCTAATATGGAACCGTACATGGCAGCTGTGTCGCAAATCACAAACACCTCCAATGCCCATTTGTGAGCCAAGACTGCCAGGCCTATGTGCGGATCATCCTGGAAGTACCCGCCAGGAAGGGTAAATCCAGCTGCGAATGTCATAGTCGCCACAAGTGTTGCCACCAGCAAGAGTGTATCGATTCTGCTTTTGAAGTTTTCAAGTTCTTCTTTCAGAATCATTTTCTTGGTGAGCTTTCCATTCATGGTCGAACCATTACTATTATCGCGTTCCCTGTTTTCACCGCTTTTGTTTCTCACAAAACTCTTCCTTGTTGCTTGTGAGCTTCTTGGTGCATTGACATATCGTAGTGCCAACCATGTCAACCGCTACAAATACAAGGAGCACATGAGTGTCTACTTTAGGCATAAAGGGTAATTGACTTAATAGTAATAACTAGTCAAGTGTCCTGCTCTAGCAGTTGAACAAGTTGTTTAAAAAAGGTGATTAATCATGTGATAAGACAAACACTTTTAATGATCTGTTGATTAGGTGTTTTGATTTTGAGATTCAAGTCTAACCAATGTGTTTACTTAAACTCACTTAGATGGCGCGCTAGCTCTATGCTCACCAAAACCTTAATTGCACCACTTGATTTGAATATGCAAAAGTTCTGGCTATCTTATGGGACACCCTAACCACATTAGTATTCCTACCTATGAAAATGTGTAAGATACAAATCAAAATTATTTTTGCAGGAATTGCGATAAAGCTCATAGTGAACGTATGAGGATCACATACCTCTTCAAGGGTGGATGCCGAGGACCCTCCATCGAGCTCAACAAGATCGAGAGCTGTCAATCCATTATTATTTTGAAGTTTAATGTTGACTTTTTCATCTCGTGTCAAATTAAAGACCACCCTAGGATGTAATCCCTTGGCAGCCAAATGCAAGGGAGTGTTACCATCTTCATCCTTTAGATTGATAAGCCTTTCAACTTCCTGGACTTTTAAGAGATAAGAGACCAGTTTAGATTTGCCACTCTTAGCTGCCACATGAAAAATGTTTTGGCTTTTCCTGTTTAACAATCTGCTAGAGTTCATGTGCAGCGTTTTCATGACCTTAATGTGACCACCACTTGCTGCATTGTGAATAGGAAAGGAGCCATCCTTGTTGCATTTGAAAGCACAGTTAGGGAATTCATCAAGCAGATACTGAACCCCTTCAAGGTAACCTATATAAGTAGCATAAGATAGTGGTGTCCGACCTTTCTTGTCATATGATTCAACCAGATACTCATGACTGCTTAATATCATCTTTAAAATTCCTGTCGACAATCCAGAGAAGAAAAGGATCTGTTTAAGAACTTGGTAAAACAATATGGTAATGATGGCTATTGTTTTCTTTCAATTATTTCTAAAGAAGATGAATTCATTGATTGAAAGTCTACCACTTATACAAAACAATTAATCAGAATCAAACGAGTACAAATCTAACATAATAACAAAAAATATAATAAAAAGAAAACAGAAAACTATTTTCAAAGAAAACAAAGACATTTCCACATTCAATCTATCATATCTCTTAATACATTGAAAGAGTTTTCAAGTGCTTGAGAACTAGAATTCATCTATTTGATAGATGGTAAACAAAAAATATCATATATGGCTAAACTAAACCATAGGCAAATAATTAAAATCAAACGAGACAAGGGGTCAGATCAGTGAATTAAAGAGAAACATTAAAGTGAAGTTTCTGATTTATGGAAACAGACCTTTTTAGTAGAATACCTTAATAAACTGCATTTTGTCTACTGTTGAATTGAATGAAGCAGTTACCTTTGTTTTTGGCCTCAATAGCCGCGTGAGCAACAGACTTGCACCCTAGCAGTGGCTTCTCTGCAGCCGGCTTCTCATGCTTGACAGAGATCATCTTCTCAGCAAGTTCTGTGTACCCACCTTCGATTGCCAAATACAACGGAGAAATATTGTCTTCATTCAGTATATAACTAGCTTGACCATATTTTTCAACCAAATGTAAGGCTATTTTTTCTTGATTATTTCTGACAGCAATGTGCAGTGCAGTATCCCCTTCATCATTTTCCTGACTCAGAATCTCCATTTGAATTTTATCCCTAATACTATTGTCGTACTTGCCCCAATCAGTCAGAGCTTTGAGGGCATTCAGATGCCCTGCCTTAGCAGCTGAATGAAATGCAAGATCGCCCTTGTTGTTCTCCCACCAGATAATATTCTTACAATGAGGAAGCATGTCAGTAATAAGCTCACCTTGTCCAGCACTGGCTGCAATATGAAGCACAGAGTTCATATCCTCCTTCGCCTCCAGCTCCCACAAATTCGTCTCCAAAGTTGAAATCAACTGTTTGTTCCCGTTGACCAAGTGGTTGTACAAATCCGATCCGATTTCAACTGTTGACCTCCTGCTATGATCCCCTTGTTCATTGTCTGATGACATATCTGATGAGGTGTCACTGGAATCACTGCCACTTTGGATGTGGCGTCTTCTGTTATTACGCGGTGAAGGTGGGTGGTTGTCGTCCATGGAAGAGGCTTCGTCTTGGTCACCCATGAGATTGTTGTCACCATCAACAATGCCGTTGGGAGGAGCCATTGTTGGTGTTTCAGTAAGAATCTAGACGCGCTTTGGTGGCTAATTTTTAGCTTATTAGTCTTAATAATCTTGTAAATTAAAGATTTCAAGTGTCTGTTAAACTAATTAACACTCTCCTAACCCCAATAATTTACTCCTACAACTCCTACATCATGATTCATGTGTAAACGGGGAAAAAAGAATACTAGTCCACTTGACTCAAGATGGTCTTGCTTATTTTAACAGGTACGAATCACTGAAAGTTGGAACTGCTCTCACTAGTCCATTTTTATCGAGTAGTCCATATTGTCATTTTCCCATTCAATTTCTTGTGTCATCTTACAGTATGCTAGTAATTTCCTGGGGCATAAAATAGTGCAATTGTGCTAGTAAATTTTTGGGGCATCCATCGTAACATATTTTGCACATTAATATGACAACTTATTGGGTAATTTATTTTATTTTATTTTATTTTATTTTTTGTTTGAAAGGAGAAGTCTATTTATTCATAAAAAGCCATCCGACATCTACAAAAATGAATATCTCTAAATAAAGTATAAATCTAAAATAACAAGATCAGATGAGTATGACTCCCACCATCACCGTTTGAAATCATTGTCTTAACCGTCTCCGTCAATAAATTACTTCCAATCCCAACATCATTGTTCGAGACTGGCGGCTTGATTGGCTTCGTCGATACAAGATCAACCATCAGTTGGCTGTAAATAGCGTAAAATACGCTATAAAATAAATGGGGCGTCACTAACGCTTTATCCCCACGATTCGACGTAAGGACGAAACGTGCTGTAGCTATGTGGAAGTACTCCCCTTGATATCGAAGATCGACCTTGTTTTCTTGATTGATAACAATAAACCCTAAAAACAAACTCAAAAAATTCCGAATAATGCGAACCAAACACAAAATTCCGACGAACGCAGAATCCAAACAAACTTTCATCAAATGAGAGTTTATTCATACCTACTGATAATCAAACTACAAAAAAACTAACAATAATCTAATAACGATGGGGCTGACCATTGGAAAAAACACCGGTGGTAGCCGCAAGATGAAAGCAAAGGAGGAGAAGGAGGTTAAGTTTTTTTTTTTTTGAGAAAAGGGAGAGAGGAGGAGGCTAGGCTAGTTTTGGTTTCTCTGCGACAAGTAAGAGGGATACCCGATTATAATCGATATAAATAGTTAGATTTAAGGTAACAAATCTTATGTGTTCATTTACTTTCAGTTATAAATGTTTCACTTATATCATTTATTAGGTTTGATTGAACTCAAAAATACTTTAAGTTCAACCAAATTGAAGAGCATGTTTTTTATGACTTCAATTGCAACCAAAAATAGTTTTGATCCGACCAAACTAATAAGGTTTATTTCACGGCACGGCCACCATTTAGCGGTAGTCATGAAAAAATTCCTCTACGATGCTCAGTATATTAATTCTAACAGTCTCCAAGGGCATTCTCACCTGCAACAACAAAATTACACTTCCATATATTTATTCTCACAAGGGCAAGTGGGGAAAAAAACGAAAACAAATTACTACGGTCCTGTTTGGAGTGGTTGCCAGTTGCCAGTTGCCAATTTTCAATTTTTTTGAAAACTCAAAACCAATTTTTGGAAATCATTTTTTTTGGTTTTCAGTTTTCTGTTGTCAGTTTTGAAAATTAACCAGGGAACTGTATGCAAAAAAAAAAAAATAATATCTACAAAGAGTTGAAAATTTTTCAAAATCAAAAACTGGCAACCACCTTGAACGGGGTCTACAAAATTCATTTCTTAGACTCTAAAAGTTGAGAGCTTGCAATTTACACTCTCTGAGATTGTATTTAGCAATTCTCACCATTCCTAAACGCTAGGGGAAGCATTCCATCATTATGCTTAGGCTTGGTTTTCAATTGATAAAATTCAATTAATTATTACTCCCTCCGTCCCTAATTAAAATTGTCGCTTCGTAATCCGCAACTCACATGGATGTGAGTTGCGGATTACGAAGTGACACTTTTAATTAGGGACAGAGAGAATCAAAAGGATTAAATTAAAGCATACAAACAATTAAAATTATTTATAATCAATATTATTTGAAAGGGAGTTTCTTGACTTGCTCAAAGTTAAAAAAGAAAACAACACCATCATAAAGTTTACAATATTGCGCATAGAAAAGTGTATTGGCACAAGCAAATTTGCAACAAGAGCGCATAATTTGGCCGGCTGCGTAGCTGCATAATAAAACAAGAAGTACTGTATAAGTTAGTAGTGATTTTTTTTTTTTTTTTTAATCACCAGTACTGATTTAATTACTTGGTGTATTATTTTATTTTATTTTTTTTTTTTTTTTTTGTTGGTGTCGGCAAAGAGAAACTTTCTCCCTATTTGGGTATGGCTAAAGAGCACCTCTTAACGCACGACCTCGAATATTCCACGAATAAAATTCATGTAGGTGCTTCCCAGGAGACTCAAAGCCATTTTTGGTAATGTTATTTCTTTAGATAATAATACCTGTCAAAGTTTTGGGTTAAAGCTTTCTGTGTCGTTTCTCATTCAATTCCACCGCCTACATTAGCTACATACATATGCTGCTTATCTTATAACTCTTAAATAAGGGAACTCTTGAGGTTTGGTGTCCAAAAAGTGATTTCCAAAAACACCCCTATTCATTGCACACTCTCCCAAACAGTTATTAAGGACAATACTGTAAACTAATGAATACCTAAATTTCTTGCAAGGAAAAAAAAAACACTAAATAATTGTGGGAGTTGGGACTGTGTGAATGTGTTATAGCAGCAGTTGTAGCAAAATCAAAACAGAGCATCAAAGAAGGCAGTTACTTCCATTCTTATCCAACTCCTCTGCTTCCATCACCCAAAAAACTGCTCCCCCATTTTCACTTTTCCAACCACCATTTCACCCCAAAACTCCGCTCTTTCACTCATTCTATTGACACGTGAATCATCCTTCTATTCTCTCTTTTCCCACATTCAGAGGAAAACCTACACTTCTCAGCATTGGTAGAAATGGAAGACAAGGCAAACAGATGGAAAAGTTTGAGAATGGTTGGAGAAGATTCGGCATATGAATTCAAGACGGGTAGTAGGAGTACATTTTGGCATATGTATCATGATTTGGCTTTTAACTTACGTCAGTCGGCTTGAAGACCAATGTTGACTCCATCATAGAAGGAGATGAGCTTTCAAATTAGGAGTACATTTCACTGGTAGTGAACTTTGCCAAATTTTTGCCTTAAAGGAGTTTGGCTGCTTGCCTTTTCATGTTGTTGGCTCTTTTGTCAGGCTTATGGATATGTAAAATGAGGAATAAGATTAAGTACTTGGACTTTTGACCGCTTGCTTGGAGGTTTCATCTCTTTGTTAAATTTTCTCCTTCCATCTATTTTGGGAGTACAATAAAAAAATTAGAAAATGTTTTTATTCAAGACGGGTAAGAGTTTTAGTCGTCTTTATACAATAAACTCACAATACAATTAATCTCCAATGGCTACCCAAATTCTTGGTAGGTCTTTAACTTTTTTTTTCTCTTTCTTTGTATAAACTATTTGACATATACTGATAAGTAGTTTTTAGAAATTGTTCAATTTTTTTTTTAATACAGCATGTTCTGTTCTTCTGTAATCAATCCGAAACTGGTTATTTTTTTTATCTCCACACTTTGATAATAGTAATTAAAATTTTTTTTAAAAAAGTCATGCACGCATTGCGTGCAATAAAATACTAGTATACATCTAAAGAAACAGGGGACTAATAAGAAATCTTCTAAGCACCAAAGCCCAATTAGCCTAACACACCCCTAAATAAATAAATAAATAAGTAAATATATATATCTTCTATAACTCTCATATAAGCCAACTCTTGAGGTTTGGTGTCCAAATTGTGATTTCCAATATTACCCTCACAATTGTTCAAAAATCCCATCAACTACTATGTAATGTCTCATTAGTGAATAAGGATAATATAGTGAGATAACTACTATATGCTTTTTCCAATTTGAAAAAAAAAGGGTAAATCTTTCCCAGCACTACTACACACACGTAGTACATGGAGGTTACCTCCATAACCTCTCATTTCTCTCTCATGTTTGCACCTGTCAAAAGATTCAAAATAATTTCTTTTGTTTTCTTTAAGAAAAAAACACCTAATCTATTGCTAGGCAATGCAGTTTAGCCNCCATTTATCAAATCCACCTAATTTCCTACCCTCACACTCAATTACAATGGATTGATATATTGCTTTAGTTTTCTTTTTATTTTATTTTATCAGCAAATTGTGAGAGTGGTTAGGATGGTTCATAGCTATAAATTTTATAGAAGGGAATTTATTGGCAAATACATAAAACTTTTACAGTTTTTGTTATAATGATATTATACTTATGCAGTAAACTAAATTTTAAAAACATTAATTGTGCATGCATCGCGTGCTATAAAATACTAGTTATAACTTAATCAAACAATCTTGCATGCATAGTCATTTTGAAAATCATATGATTCACATGAATGATTTAGGTTCAAATTCAAATTCACTGAAAAAATTAAAAAAAGGAAGAACTTGGAACTCAGTCCAATATCATAAACAATACTTGGTAAATTATATAAATGGATGGATAATGAAAATATTATAGCCTATTTGAACATGCATTATTATTTTTAATTTATTGAAGTTTAGAAGAATTTAATCTTCAGGTTCCAATAACTTTAGTTGGAGCGATGTTGATGGATAAATGCGGAAGAAGACCACTTCTATTGGTATTTTCTCTGTTCTCAATACATGCCTTGATGGAAATCTTTTTTTTACTTTTCCTTTTAGTGTTATATCTTTTTTGATAGTGATGACTACTAATCAGTTATGGAGTAGGTTATATTCCTTTATTTCGTTTAAATGCGTTCATTTATATCCATATCTATTGAGTAAAATTGGTAACTCTTACGCATTACATTTTTAACTAGAAGTAAAATAATAAAAGAATTGATGAAAGAAGGTATAATTCATCAATAGAATCATTCAAATGTAATTGAATAAACAATTCACTTGCCTACGTATAGTTACGTGGTGCACTCATATTAAAATGTTAATTGACGTTGATTTCATTTCTAGAATATATAAAGTACACATTAGTGAGTATTTGCGGGGGGGAAAAAACAATGGAATACACGACTTAGAGTTTATAAGTATTTTTCTTTTCCTTTCATAATACTCAAAAAATTAAGTTCTGAAAATTCATCATCAAAAGTGGAAGACATTTTAGAAAAACAACACAAAAACTTGTATGATGGCGACGTCATACATGAAGCCTGGTACTTGGAGGAGGAGAAAAGACGGTACTTGAAGATATTAAGTATCCCATTTTCTTCTTCAATATCAAGCCTCATGTATGAGGCCAACAATGCCTTAAATATGACTTTTAAGTTGTAAAAATGAATATAACTTTTAGATTTGTTTTGATTGATATAAGAAATGAATTTTATGCGAGATCTTCCATTACTTCAATGTTCAGAATGTTTTTCTAAAATTTGTCCCCTTTCAAAAGTTTGATGCATGAAAGTATATAACTTTTATAAGAAATCAATTTCATCAAGGGGTATGGATACCATTATTATTCATCGAACTATTTATACTAAACTGCATACAAAAAAGTTCAATAATCATTTTTTTTTTCACGATTTCTAAGAGTTTATACTTAAATGGGATAAGAAATCAATTTCTTAATTTGATATCTCATCAATAGCAATATAGGTCATTTCCAATTGAAAGACGCATCACTAATTACTCAGTAGCTTGTAATGGTGGATAAGATCAATTTGATTTGTCGATGAAGAGTTACTTATTATTAGAAATTGTGCATAACATTAGGTAGAGCCATGATACGTACATTTTGTAATCTCTGACAACTGTTATATCCATATATTGAATCCATATCCACTTTTTTCAAATTGTATGAAGGTAATATATGTTGAATGTGGGAGGGATTGGCATGACTACAGTGTATAGCTTAAATACATATTTTGAGCTCTTATTTTTGTAAATTGACTTACTTTTGGCTACAAAAGGTATCAGCTACTGGAACATTTATAGGTTGTTTTCTCACTGGAACTGGGTTCTTACTAAAGGTAACATAGTTTAGTTGCATCAAATACTTGACTATATTTTTTTTGGGTGCGAAATACTTGAGTATTTAAAATTGGGTAAATTTCAATGAGGTATACCGAGGTTTAGCATAAAGTTTAAGGTATTTTCTCAAACATTGGTATACTTATCTGTATTTACGTCAAATCGTAGTATACCTCACTGAACTTTACCCTTTTAAATTTTTCCTATCTTATTGCTTGTAATCCAAATGGTAACTTGCTTTCTGAAACTTCCAGAGTAATGGCCTATTACTTGGAGTGGTGCCTATTTTAGCTGTTGCGGGAGTGATGGTAAGCCCATAACTCATCATAGAAGTTAATCTAGTTATTAAAGACAATAATAAAAGTATATATAATTACTATCTGTCTTGCTTGATAAGTAATAATAAACTCGATTGGGCTTACTTATGTGTAAACAGATTTATATCTCAACATTCTCAATAGGAATGGGAGCAATTCCCTGGGTCATGATGTCCGAGGTAAGCTTCTATAAGAAAACTTCTTTATTGTCAGATTTGGTAAACTCACAAATTCTTGTGTATAACCGTCTAACTGTTAGACAACCCAATCTAATGGTGACTTTTCGCAATTCATAGGTTACTGTTAGTTACATAGGATAACTTTTTATAAGTTAGTATATTTTTATAAAAGGGTAAACTTCAATGAGGTATATTGAGGTTTGGCCTAAATACAGATAGGTATACTAATGTTTCAATAATTATACTGAGTATTTCGATGACTTTCGGCCAAGTTAAAGATGACATGGGGCTACATTTCCAAATATTAGCTCATATGAATACATTTCTTATCAAAATACCCCTAGGCAATGTTATTGAGGAGGAAAAAGTCCTACCTTTTACATGGGAATCTTGGACTTTCCTCTTGCTCCGGTCACCAGATTTAGCATTTGCACTCAACTTCTCAGAAGTTGTATACCTTAGTGTAATTATTGAAATGTCAGCATACCTATCGATATTTAGGACAAACTTCAGTATACCTCACTGAAATTTACTCTTTATAAAATTAACCTAAGCTGTACAAAGTCACCATTAAGTTGCTAAAAGTAACCAGTAAATTGGAAAAAATAGCCCCTTGATTGGGTCGTGTAATGATTAGATTGTTGCGCTCGACTGTTACTGTTGATACACTAATACAACTTATTACATTTATTCGATCGATCTAGTCATCTTTGATACGCTAACTTACACTTATTTAAGTCCTTTTGATACATTAACACAACTTCTTTACTGTCAGATTTTCCCAATCAATATAAAAGGGGTGGCTGGAAGTTTGGTAGTGTTAGTATGTTGGTCAGGAGCTTGGCTTGTGTCCTACACCTTCAACTTTATGATAAGTTGGAGCCCTGCCGGTGAGATATAAGTTTTTCTTGTTATTTTGTTTTCATTTATCTACATAATACTTACATATTTCAATATGTATTTCTTTCACCAGGTACTTTCTTCGTATATGCTGGATTTTGTATCCTCACAGTACTCTTTGTAGCAAAGATAGTACCCGAGACCAAAGGGAAGACACTAGAAGAAATTCAAGCTTCAATGAACTTGTAACAGCAAACTTGGAAATCTTTTGTTTGAATTTTGATTGTGAGTTTGACTCCTTAAATGGAAAGAGGCCGGGTGAAAAGAATTACGACTTTATTACAAGTCAAGAAAATTATTTTTGTATAATCGTTATAATTTGTAGGTCACATTAGTTAAAATAAATATTAATGTAATGATAGTTGGAGATATGTCATAGATTATAACTATTAGGCTATGTTCTCGTCACCTGAAAAAAACTGAACTGAACTGATCGGAACTGAATTATTATTATTATTATTATTATTATTATTATTATTATTATTATTATTATTATTATTATTATTATTATTATTAAAAAGTGACCCGACCCAAAAATGAGACCCAAAT
>BSSO01004911.1:0-13821 GCA_030267885.1 Mesembryanthemum crystallinum | reverse complement strand
CCCCTATATAAATAAAACCTTTTAGTAAACCCCCTCTCCGGCGACTTTTTGAATTTTCCGGTGGGTTTATATTTCTTATGACCGTTTTGCCGCTTTGTCGTGGTTTTATACCGTTTCCCGTATATTTTTTTATATAAAACCACGACAAAGGGGCAAAATGGTCATAAAAAATATAAACCCACCGGAAAATTCAAAAAGTCGTCGGAGAGGGGGTTTACTAAAAGTTTTTATTCATATAGGGGGGTTTCTGACAAGTTTTTTTTTTATAGGGGAGTTTCTCACAAAAAACCTATTATATAGGGGGGTTGGCGGCAATTTTTTCTATGAAATACCACGTCTCTATATAATCACTACTTTTTTATTTTTTTTATAGGGGGTTTCTCAAAAAAACCTAATTTTTTCCAAATAATGTTACTTTTCATTCAGAATCTCCAAATTCGTTTCTACTCGAGATGTAAAATTAATCCATCATATTATGGAATAACGAGAAGCTCAAACATCCTGTACCAATATATCCTAAGAAAAATAACAAGACTGTCATATAGCAAACATACCAAACAGAATAGCGAGAAAAAGGACTAATAGATACAGAAATAACGGATATAACTTCGCAATCCAAGCCCGAGTTTTCTTCTTCGTAGCAACACATACATTAGCAACATGAGAAGCCATCTCAGGAGCGTCATCTTCTCCCAGAGAGGTTACCGGTTCAGGTTCCGGTGGAAGAGAGAGAAAAGGATCAGGAACAGGACTCAGATCATCTGAGTTAAGAATTGGGTATGGAGCATAGTCAGATGAGTAAAGAATTGAGGAACTTGGCCCGAGTCTGAGTTCAGGATCAGACATGGTGTTATCTTCAGTCCCCAGTTTGATTGGGTTTAATTGAGCATCAATGGCTAGCACTTATAAGGGCACTCAATGAGAATGTTTGGGAAGAAGAGCAGAAAAAACAGTAGGTGTTGCGAGGTAACATACATATACTTTCTATGAAATTTCCGAGTAGGAGAAGCTGGGTCTCCACTCCATTACATAATAATCTACTACATCTAAAATCCGATCACCACACCATTAGAACGTATAAACAGATAGGGGTCTCCTATATTAATATCTCTCTCAAACAACACCCTGATTAGGATACATTCCCTTAGCCAAACTCAACTAGAATCCTATCACCACCATTAGAAAACTGATATATTTGGTTACCATGTAATACCTCCTAAATACAATCTTTATCTTCGAATGTCTTGCAATACAATCACATCTATGTTTGGGCTTTGCAACTAACAGTTATTAAAGAAAAGCTTTTGGTAAGCAAACACCATCGCCACATTGAAACTGCTTATATACTATATTAAATACCATCACTTTGTAAAATGAGAACTAAAAAAAGTGTTGTTTCTCATTCAGAATCTCACATTCGGTTCTTGATCTTTATTCCATTCATAATAACACCACCTCTGTATCTTTATTCTCATACATATACAGACAGAGACTCGAACTTCTTGTTCTCCAGAGGAGATCCTTGTATCAAACTATTTGCACAAACTGATATGGAGATCTCCTAAAAGTACACCAAGCTATCAATTCACACACTACTCTTTGCGAAATTCAGTTCCTCAAGTCATATAGCAAACATACCAACCAGAATACTCAGAACAAAAACTAAAAGATACAGCAATACCGGATTTTCCTTGGCAATCCAAGTCTGGGTTATCCTGTCTGTACCAGCAAAAGCTTTAGCAACATGAGAAGCCATATCAAGAGGCCTGGCTTCTCCAGGAGCAGCTCTAGCAAAAGCACGGTGAATTATCATAGAGGTGGCGTTTTTAGCAATCGGGGTAGGGGGAGGGGTCACAGGTTCAGGCTTGAGTGGCAGAGAGCGAAAAGGATCAGGAACAGGACCCAGATCATCTGAGTTGAGGACAGGGCACGAAGGATAGTCAGAGGCATAACGAAATGAGGAACTTGCTCTTAATTGAGGATCAGAGATGCTATTATCAGATTCAGTCCCCAGTTTGATAGGCTTCAATTGAACATCAATGACTGAACCCTGAGACATACTTGTATATGATGAGAAATGGCTAATGGCTAGGATTTATGAGGGCATTCACAGGAGGAAAAGTGTATTTTTGTAAGGTACATATTAAAATTCTGAGTAGAAGAAGACTTGTCTGCTTTTTCTTTCTTTCCCCCTCCTCCCCTCCCCTTTTAGGTCTTTTTCAGTTTAATGAGTAAACAACTCAAACAGAACCAAAGTCCAACGAATAATATATATAGAATAAGGATGACAGGGTCAGTTACTTCTAGTAGTGGGATTCTACTATCCACAATAGATGATCTCATAAGTCATAACACTAGAGATAGTCTTTATGCCTGACAGACCTAATCCTACATTTTCGATTAGTAGGGTTGAAGGAGTTTGTTTCACAGCTTCAAATGCTAGAATCAGTCAAAACTGGAAAAACTAATACTAGCAAGTACACAGGATAATCCTCCTAATGGTCTAATCTTAAAAATCCATCAAAAATCAAGCATTATCTAGTAAAGACATCTAAAGAACGGAAATATTCTTATTAGTTTGCAGAACACAAGGCATAAAACCATCCCAGAGAATAGATTCTGAATCACAAAGACACACAGTACTTCTTCATATTTCAACTCTAAGATGTTAGTAAAAAAAAAATGTACTCCAGATTCATATCTCTTAACACATTCAACATTTTAACAACATAATTCCTGATTACAACCAATCCGATATTTATAAATGGCAAGATAACTTAAGTTTCAAGATTTAATGTGATTAGAACAAAGAATCAACCATACAAACCAAACAACTAAAGTTATAAGTACTCCAAATTTCCAAATGAATTTATCTACAACAACACTCACCTCTTTGACAATCATCTGTTTCATGTCAACTATGCCCTATGTGCTTGTAATACCTCTTGTAGATTCTTGACAGCACTGTCATAGTATACGAATCCCATGAACCAAAATTCGTGGTTGTCAACTGAGATAATTTGGATATATTTTTCTGAAGGGTTTGATTTGCTCGATGAAGGATTAACTGCTTTCAGCTGATCCACTGGAAGAACCACCTAGTACATGTGTCATATTACTAATCAGCACTCATAGGATGAAAACATCAAAAGTTCCCCACCAAAACTACAGCAACCAAAATGATAGGGACACAAGAAAATTGTACAAAAATGATGTTAGAAAATTTAACAGCGGACGCGATTTGTGTTGATGAACGCAAATGACATCTATTGCCCACAATGCTGATGTGCACCATAAGATGACAAAAGAAAAACCTTTGAGCGTGGAGAACATTCCCTAGCAATCAAACCAAATATAGCATATACACACATTCATATATGGAAAAAAAAAAAAAAAAAAAACTCAAAATTTATCCGCATCAAGTCCAATTCAACACAAGAATAAACCGCAATCATTAGTAAAATGATGAACTTATTGGACCTAAAAAAATGCTAAATGGAGCAAAATATAACTTCTTCTTTTTTCCTGATAAAGGCAAAATACAACCTTTTCCTTCTCAATACCTGTGTCCTGTATTTTTCGCTATTGTAGTGACTAATTTGTATTTGGATGGTCTACAGATAAAAAAAAAAAATAAAAATAAATAAATAACATTCTGCTGCTAAACTCATCTCCCAGCCTTCACCAGGAAACTCAATAGGCTGTTGTCATTGTATGGATAGTAGAGTGAGTTCACTTGTATTACAATCACTACTTCACTCAGGTAGACACTGCTAGCCCTACAAACAATTCTAGAGGATGCATATGCAAAACTTGCAAGCTTGTTGTTATAAGATAAGACAAACATGTAAAAGCAAGTTCTTAAATATAAGTGGAGCCATTGTTCTTGAACAAAAAAACCACCCAAAAGACTCAGACTGCAGATCATATTGGATTCCACAGTAAAAACAAAATTTAAAATGTCAGGAAACAATAACATAGGAAGCTCTTAGGGAAGACCATAAACCTTGTAATAGCTCCATTCAGTCTGTTCACCAACTTTATATGACAGTGGATTGTCACTGCAGAATGCAAGCTTTGCTGTTGACAAGTATAGAGTGCCCATCACTGGACCAGCAGATGTTGAGAGGTAGCATGCATACCACTTCTTAAGCTGCTCCTCCGGAAGAGTCTCAAAAGTTTGCCGGAATACCTTCTCATAACCACCTTCAGCAAGAACCTTAGTCTGCTGAGAAATTCTGGCAACCGCAGCGTCAGCAAAGCTGGGGTTCGTTTTCACTGATTTAAAGAAATAACAACTTAATCAGTATTTCTCATACAAATTTGCCAGTGAATTACCCATTGCATAAAACACAGATATCGAAATTGAGCATTTCTTCAATATGAGTCAAATCCAAGGCCCACCCCACCCTATTCTACACTATGAGAAAATTATGAATTCAAAAAATTGGACAAAATGGGGAAACATGTAACACGGAACATCATAATGCCCTTCCAATTCCATTATATGCCCCTTGATGTTAGCTTCCAAGTGAAATTTCTTATCTATACAGCATTTGTAGTTCAGTGAGTTCAGTTCCAGGAAGTATCAAATACAATCTATATAATTTACTAAGATAAGCTTACAAGTTACAACTAATCCTGTGTTGATTCTAATTCTTACCCGTTTCATCATAACCCTACTGCTATAACACTAGGATGAGTTCTAATACTGTACTTGGAACTATGCTCTGCAAATATTTGAACTAAATTCTCACAACAACAAAAATTGCACAATATCAAAAAATCTAAAGAAATCGTCAAGGGTAATAACAGCTGAAGAAACATACGATGTTGCCACATATTTCCAGCAAGATCCTGAGCTTTATTCGACGCTTCAGCAGCCTTCTTCCCCCATTTACCGAGCACATCCTTCACAGACTCCATCGCATCTGAAAAACCACAACCAATTTCATCCCAATTTTCACAACAAATCACCTAAACCCTAATTTCAAACCCTAATTCTTCAATTCAAAATTGAATTTCAACAACAATGACTGAATTCAAAATCAAACGCTCACTCTTGCTAGATGACGTGGGAGCAGGAGTCGCCGACACATAGGGGTTGTTGGACTCGGAAGGCATGGTAGTAGCTCCGGCGACGGGAGACGGCTGAGAGAGCAGAGGATCCGGCGGTGGTGCCACGTCATTCGGGTCAAGCTTCGGGTACGGGGCATAATCAGCTGAGTGAGGATCCGTATGGATCGGGTTTCCGGGTTTGGATTGATCGTTAACGACGACGGATGGTGGTTGCTGATTCATATCGGGGCTCCGATTATCGATCTTGGGTTGATCGCCGACAGTGGCGGGTGGTGGTGGTTGATGATCCATATTGAATTAAGAATCGATGGGAGAAGATTCTGGAAGATAAAAAAAGTCAAAAGAGAGTCCTAGGACTTTTTACCGTTATTACGGGTTATCTCGTCTCGTTGGGTCTCGCGGAAGGGACATAGGGGTATGAATATGATATTCTTTCGGGAAGTGAATATATAGCTGTTGCTGTAATTGGGCTTTAATGAATTTGAAGTGGCCTAAAGCCCATTGGGCCATACTTTGTAGTAGTCCCAGGTGTTGTGGTTGGGGTGACTATTTGGGCTAACTTTTTCCATGGTTGTGCATCACAAAATTCCTTTCAGGGTGGTCCTCTCTCCTGAATCCAAAACCCTTATTGTGCACTTACATTTTGGGTTGTGGGTATGTGGTCGGTTAAAGATATACTCCCTCCGTTCCTGAAAAATGCTACCATTTGCTTTTTGTACAACAACCAATGCAAGTTGATTTTTTCATGTGCTTTCTCCTTTGGCCCACCACATTAGTGGTTATCACCACAAATTTTTTTACCTAAAAGATATATGGTTGTGTTTTTTTGAAACATCCAAATAAGAAAAATGGTAGAATTTTTAAGGAACGGAGGGAGTAATTAGCTGATAATGCAGATGACTTGGTAAATTTTCTGTAATAAAGGTTAGGGATTTGAGTTCAAAACTCATTTTTATTGATTTATATCTACTTTGAACTTGCATGTAATCTTTGGAATTTGCCCACTTTTTTTTTCTTTTCTTTTCTTTTTTTTTTTTTTTTTTGTGCATTCTAAGAATTCTGATAGCCTGCTACTGCTAGTTATGGACCTTTACTTTACCTTTGTGTTATAGTTTTCACGCTAACTCAAATATGGGATAACGATGAAATAGAGTGTTATTTGATACTCCATATTGATCCAAATGGCCACCAAATGGCCCTAGAGTTGATCCAAGGCAAAACATCGTTTAAAAAGTCACTAAGGGTCATCGGTGTTTTATAGATTTCACATTTTGAAAAGTCTCCACCTTATTTTCAGTTGACACCTACTAGTAATATAGAAAAATTATCCCTCTATTTTACAATCTCCCACCCTCATCCCCTTTCAAAAAGGCTAGAATGAATGCTAATTGTGGATTATTGGGTTTGCAAAGTTGGGCATTCAGTTTGCCTCACCCTCTTACCAACATCTTCTTTCTCTTTTATCTCTCTCTTCTCAAATAGCTTTATCAGTTGTCTAACTTAAAAATCTAATGTAATAATGGTTGAATCATGAAAATATTTTTAATATTTGTGATGGTCCTTTAAAATTGCTAAGAAATTTGTGCTAATTTTGTCTACCATAGCCTTAATGTGAGCATAAAATTTATGCACTAATCACATTATAAAGTAAATTGATAAAATGGAACAACTCTTTCTAGACTTATACTTTATTTACTATTGTTGATAAAAGTTCATACAACACAAGAAACACAACATGAACAGGACATAAACTTAGCGGTCAGGTTGAGGATCTCATAGATGATGAATCAGACGGCCATATGTGTTTATGAACACATAATAGAATGCAATTTCCTAACCTTCCTTATCCTTGTACCATTGCCATTAGCAACTAAGCTAGCAAAGATAGAATATCTAATCACGGTGGGGCGTCCAAATAAGTTTTCAACAAGGCTAGTAGAATACAATATGGCTCGCTAAAATGCATTCTAAATCATTGCATGGGCTCGCTTGTCAGGGAGATTCAACGCGGCCCAACTCACCTTTTTTTTTTTTTTTTTTTTTCCTTCTTTTTCCAATATGAGTTCACCTTTCTTTTTGAAAGTGTATGTAAAGTTTTGGCGAAGGCGAAATGTGGATGTAAAGTTTTGGAACTGGAGGAACAGTCTTTGGATGTCCTCAACAAATGAGGTGGATAAGGTATTTCCCATCATATGACCTTTCAATTTCTAGAAAATGATTTCTAGAACTGCCCTTTCAATTTTCAGCCTTTCTTCATGTGCCTTAGCATTTGTGAGAATTAAAGGTTTAGAAAAAGGAAGCCTCTATTGGTGGCATCTGTCAGTAAGTAAGTGCTGTACATAGCCCTTGTCCATTATACTCCTAGCTAGTAAGCATCAACAACTATTTCCATTCTAGTAGCACTAAGAAGTTGTAAAGTTGTATTGAACGTTGCAGGAAAAAAAAAAAAAAAAAAGTTGTAAAAAGAAGCCAGTATTATTATTGACGTGATTTTACTAAACCGAATAAGAAAGGTGTTGTTTCAGGTGGTGAGAGTTCCTTACCCTAACCTCACAAATCCTATTATCATGGGCTTTGGTTCATCTTCCAGCCTTAGGACATCTCCAATGGGTTTTTTGGCCAATACCACATCATTAAAATAAAAAACACTCATCTACAAACCTAGATTTCACTATGTTATAAACCTGCAACAATTTTTTGCAGTGGGATCCAACATACAAATTAACGAGGCTACAAACCATGAAGCTTTTTAGAGAAATTTTTACCCCACAAACCTCATCTAAAAACATTGTATTGGAAATACTCATATGTCGCGGTTTCTATGTAAATTGGTTATCCCCTTACCCCACTCGGTTTATAGGGGCGGATCTATCGAAAAAGTTGTAGAATTAAACTATAACTAATTGAATGAAAAATGTTTTTGGACTAAATGAACAAATCTAATTTTCATATAAGAAAGAAAGTTTATATATACACGGAAAAAAATCAATGATTACTTGTTCCAACTATGAGTACTATTTTAGCACTTAGTTCATCTTTCAAATTTGCATGTAATTGCTAGAGTAGTAGTTTTATATTTTTGGATTAAGATGAGGCATAAAAGCAAATAGAAATTAAACCCTAAACTTCAAAATTGAGAAACAACATTCATATCACTTGAGCATCTCTTTGTTTCTCGTTATTAGTTTTATTTCACCAATTTTTGGGTCACCAATAACATTTTATAAGCTATCAGTACTATCCTCCAGATATACAATACTCCTCCTTTTATGCTAGTAATTAGGGCTAATGAGATTATGGTAGGAAGAATCCTTTATTCTTTTCGTCTTATTTTTATTGGAACCCAATAATTTCTAACAAATTTTCAACAAATAGAAAAAGAAAAAAAAAAGAATCAACAATCTCTCGTAAACTCAATCTAACACGTTGGAGTCCAAAAAAAAACCAATAACTCGACTATAACCCCGTAAAGACCAAATATATCACCTCCTCCTATTACGAGATTGAGGACTTAGAAGCAAGAAATATAGTAGAGGACCACGGTATAATCAGCTTTGGCCTCATCATCAAACATTAATCCATGAGTATAATAATACTGCAAGCTTTCAATTATTGTTGAACATGACAACAACTAGCAAGAGTGCAAGACTAGCGGAAAATGGGGGCAACTGAAAGTTCCAACAACTGATGGGATCACATCAGTATTATGCAACTAAACTCCAAATCGCCAACTTGTTCCCGTTTTCTTCTTATTACTTATTACTATTAGTGAGTAAGTACTCGTTATTTATACTTAGCGAGTGTTGCGTTGCACTTTCGTATTTGACTCAAAATACGGAAACAAGTACGAAGCACAAGACTGTAAGACTTCATAAATGGTTACAGAAATTTGGTCAACTCTCTAAGAGAAAAAAATGAAACGAAAGTGGAAATAAAAAGAAAACAAAAAAACGTAAAAAGACAAAAGTTTGAAAACGAATTTGAAAAAGAAAAATGAAAAAGAAAAAGAAAAGCAACCCCCAAATAATGGAGGAAGAAGTGTGGAGGAGGAGGGAGGAGGATGAAGGGAAGGGAGCCCCCTTCTTTCTTTTCTAGCACTGGGAGAGTGGAGAGAGAAATTTTGAAGAGAGAGAAAACACAAACACAAATAAACCAACCATAACCATTGGAGAATCCCAATGCTCAAAACACCACCACTCCACCACCAAACAGATAGATAGATGTTGAGGAGAGAGAAACTGAAACACTAGCAGACATATCCAGCTGATTCCACTCTTCTTCTGATTCCTCATCTCTCCCAATTTTCCCTTTCTTAAAAAAAAAAAAAAAACACATTCTTACTATTTTGTTGATCCATTTCGTTCTCTCTTAATCCCCACAACTTCACTTATCCCTCTCTTATTCTTTCTTCACTTCTCTTCTGCTATAGTCTCTCGCATCCCCGATCTCGGAGGATGAGAGAGACTGCAACCACGACCGGCGGGGAGCTAACGTACTCCCCGCCGTGCGTGGATCAGGTACTGGAGAACGTCATCGAGAGCGTTCTCCAGTTCCTGACTTGCAGGAGGGACCGGAACGCCGCGTCCCTCGTGTGCAAGTCCTGGTACCGGGCCGAAGCCCTTACTCGATCCGACCTCTTCATAGGAAACTGTTATGTAATCTCCCCACACCGCACCACCGACCGGTTCCGTCGGGTCAGATCGGTGGCGGTCAAGGGTAAGCCCCGGTTCGCCGATTTTGGGCTGATGCCCCTCAATTGGGGAGCTCACTCCACTCGCTGGCTCACCGCTTTTGCTGAAGCTTATCCTTGGCTTGAACGGATTTACCTCAAGCGTATGTTCGTCACTGATGGTGATCTCGCCATCATCGCTAACTCATTGTCTTCTTTGAAGGATCTCACGCTTGTTTGCTGTGAGGGTTTTGGCACTAGTGGTCTTGCTCTTGTTGCTTCTAAGTGCAGGTTCTTTCTCATTACTTGGTTTTTGTTTTATGTTTATTTGTTGTCTATTTTTGGGTTCTGATTTAACTTGCTAGACTCAGATCTGAAAACGGAAAGGATAAACCTTGAAAATGGGATTCATTCAATTGCTGTTTATTATATAAGTGAATTTAATGAATTGGAACAGTATGTAGCTAAAGAGATTTATTACTGTCATTTGCTTGTGTTCAGACAATTGAGAGTGTTGGATCTATTTGAGGACGAAGTAAATGATGATGAAGTGGATTGGATTTCATGCTTCCCTGAATCCGGAACTTGTCTTGAATCTCTTACTTTCGACTGTGTTGATTGCCCGATTAATTTTGTTGCTTTGGAGAAGCTAATAGTTAGGTCCCCTAATTTGAAGAAGCTTAGATTGAATGGTTTCATTTCGATTGGACAATTGCATCGTTTGATGGTTCGAGCTCCTCAGCTAACCCATCTCGGTACTGGGTCTTTTAATTCTATCGAGGCTGGACAGCAATCTGAGCAGGAATTGGATTATCAAGCTGCCTTTGCTGCTTGTAAATCGCTTGTTTGTCTATCGGGGTTTCGAGACCTCTCACCGGAACTTTTGCCTGCAATATATCCTGTCTGTGCTAATCTCACTTCACTGAATTTTAGCTTTGCCAATATCAATGTGGAGCAGCTGAGACAAGTGATTTGCCATTGCCACAATCTTCAAACTTTTTGGGTATGTCTTACATATTTCTCTGTTGATCTCATGTAGTATTGTTAAACCTTCAAAAGCCGGGGTTTTGATTCCTACTCTCGATTCGTGCAGGTGCTTGATACGGTGGGGGATGAAGGACTTCAAGCTGTGGCTGCAACCTGTAAAAATCTCCGCGAGCTCCGTGTTTTCCCCATTGATGTTCGCGAGGACAGCGAGGGATTCGTTTCTGAGGTTGGATTGCTGGCTATTTCTGAAGGGTGTAGGAAGTTAAGGTCCATTCTTTACTTCTGCCAAAGAATGACAAATGCTGCCGTGATCGCAATGTCAAAGAACTGTCCAGATCTTGTGGTGTTCCGGCTTTGTATAATGGGCCGTCATCGCCCTGACCATGTTACCAATGAGCCTATGGATGAAGGGTTTGGTGCTATTGTTATGAACTGCAAGAAACTTACTCGGCTTGCAGTTTCTGGGTTGTTGACCGATGAGGCCTTCAATTACATTGGGAAATACGGGAAACTGGTTCGCACCCTATCTGTTGCTTTTGCCGGGGATACAGACATGGCATTGAAGTATGTGCTTGAGGGTTGCAGCAATTTGCAGAAGCTAGAGGTCAGGGATAGCCCATTTGGTGATTCAGTGTTACGTGCTGGTTTGCATCACTATTACAACATGAGGTTCCTCTGGATGTCTGCGTGTAGGCTGACCCTCCCCGCATGTAGGGAGATTGCAAGGGAAATGCCCCATTTGGTAGTTGAGGTGTTTTCAGGTGGGGCAGAAGTAGAGAAGGAGAAGGGTGAGTTTATCGATACATTATATATGTATCGGTCCCTTGAGGGGCCACGGAATGATGCGCCAGAATATGTGAGGATTCTTTAAGCCAGAATTATAATGAAGATCTTCTGGTTGTGATAGTGATCGACGAGCCATTGATCACTTTTCTTGCATGGTATGTGAATGCTCTGGTGCAGTTTAAATCTGGAGCTCTTTCGAAACAGATGAGTAAACTATGTGTGCTCATGCCAGAGCTGTTTGACCCTGTGAAGGGAAGTGCCGTGAATAGGAGGGCAGTTTATTCTCCACCTCCTCCGGTGCATGAAAGAATGGTTGAAGAGGAAGATACCGTCTTTGTAGGTATCAAACCATTCTCAGATGTTGTTGTACTTGTTGTACCCTTTACATTTTTCTTTCTTTTTCACATATTTTTCATGTTTCTTTACTCTTTACGCATTGATTTTTCGTCATAAAAAGACAAGGCTGCTAGAGACGACAGTCATGGATGGGATTGGAACGGGAGCTATTATCATTTTTTGATGATACGAAGTCATAAATTCAAGATTGATTGTTACATGTTGAAGTTGTTAAGATGGGGGTTTGAGGATGAGAAGGATTTGGAAGGATTGTTTTTGCCACGATCAGAGAAACAATTGGGGATTTGAGTTCAGCAGTTTGATTTGCTCAGATGTAGCTGGGGATTAGAAACTCCATTGCGAATGGAGGATTGAACTCGGAAACGATCGAGTCTTATTTCTTTCTTTCCTTCTTCCCCTCCTCCCCAAAAACTTTAAAAACCCTTTGGAGAACATGTTTGATCAAATGTGTTTGTGGTTGTAGACTAGCACCTGAGTCACTTTATTTTTGTGTCAAATGTATGTTATTCATTCTTTATTATGTACTCTGAATATTTTGTTGAAAATGGGGGGTTAATAAATGCGAAGAAATATGCAAATGGGGATGGACCAGCAGTAATTAGGAGTGGGAGCCTTTGGTTGGGTTGGTAATGTATAAGTATAATGGTATCTGCCTTTTTCATGATCATATTTGATGCAGAGGTCCATTCATTGATGCTCGGAAAGTGTTAGTTGCAAGTACACGCTGCAGGCCCCCCCATCCCCTTCGGCTCTCTCATCAATGTTTTCATTCTCTTGTCTATTTTTCAATCCTCTATTGAGGGAGTATTTGATTTTGAGGATATTTTCACGGTTTTACTGCTGTTGAAAATATTTTACCATATACCACGATTGTGTTCATTTAACTGTACAATGTTGAATTGAATCGACTGGAAATTGAATGAATAGTACTTCTAATATGTAAGGAAAAAACAAAATGCTAAACTGATCTGAATTACTATGTCTATTTGGAACTTGAGAATGATGAAATGAACCGATGTTCCTTTTATGTCCTAACTCATCTTCTTAGCACTCGGAGTTGCAATGAAGGTTTCTTTTTTCTTTTTTTGTGTGTGGTTGATTGGGTTCAAAAGCGGCTATAGGCAATAGATTTAGTACTACTCTTCATTACTATAGAGATTCAATTATTGTAAGCACCATTGATTATTGTACTTTAATGTGCAGTAAAAAGAAGGAAAATTGCAACCTTGTCTTCCAGTACTATTTTGCTAACAATTTTGCCTATTTTAGCATGTGTCTATGTGTCTACACCATCCAAGTCCTATCTCAAGTCATTATTATTGGGGAAGAAATCAAAATTAGCTACCATTTGTTGTTATTCAAAATGAAAGGGGACATATCAACCAAAAGTGGTGTCTGACTGTGCAAATAATTACTGTACTAAGCAAGCAAATATGGGACCAAGAGCTTCGGTTTCCTTTCCTGCCCTATCTTCAATTAATCCAAGGAGACACAACTGGACCAGACCGTTCCTTATCCACAACTGCGTATTTTGATAAGAGTACTACGCTAGTTTCTGAAGTACATTCCATCAAAAAATGTCTTTCGCCTATGAACGTCATAACTCGAATACTTCCATGGTAGTCTAAAAATAATAATCAAAAAAACTTATTTTTCAACTTACGCCTTCATTCTGCACGACTCAAAATTCATGGTACAAACCGAAATATGTATAATCATTGACAAAATAGCATTATGTTTTTGACGGAGATCTCAACAGCGGGTGTACATTCGTTGAAGCATAAGTGCGTACGATTCTCTTAATCTTCAATCCTACATAACCTAGGAAAAATAAACAAACTTCGGCGAACAGAGAGCAACAAACTCCAACAAGTGGACACAAATTTATTAAATTAAGGATTTTTTGTGGGGAACCCTCTTATAAAATAAACTTTTTGGAAAAA
>BSSO01004910.1:0-13822 GCA_030267885.1 Mesembryanthemum crystallinum | reverse complement strand
AACAATCAACTTATCACAATTTTAATCCGTGCATTGCACGGGGTACAAACTAGTTTTTCCTTAAACTTATTAACCCAGTGGATTTTTGTAAAGACCAGTGTGAGGATGACCTCTTAGGTCTTGTAAATCTTTTGTGATTTAAATGGGATAACTTTTTTTTTTTTACCGAAAAAATAATAAAAAATAACATGAACAAAGATGCCACAGTCAAATACAAATTCAATTTTAGGGGATTTGATGGAATATTACGAATGGCCACTTTTGAGGTAATTCTCTTTTGTTTTTCCATACTCTATTTTCAATTCATTCGTGCTATTATTCAATGTTAGTTTCAATCATATGTTAAATAATTGGTTTGATACTTTATTATTATAATATCGCAGGTCTCTTAATTTGGTTCATGAGTTAAATTCTTTAAAGTCGGATAGGGAGATCAAATTTGTGTATTTCGGCTTTGATTTGTGGAAAATATTCAGAACAAAGGCACTATAATTAATTTAGACATGGTTCTAATAGATGAGGAGGTATAATTTTAAGTAAAACTTTACATCTCTATGTGACTAAATTTTAGTTATATAAAGATCTAAAACACTTTACTTATATAGTTATATCTCTTCATCAATTAGAACCATGTCTAAACTAATTAATTTTCCTTTGTTATGAAAATTAGCAACATCCCAAAGTCGCGATACATGTCATTCATCATATCCGACTTTGATAAATTCAATTCATAAATTACATCAAAAGAGCTGGCAATAAAACAATGAATGATCAAGAGCTGCAATAAAACAATGAATGATCATACAATTATTATGATTAAAATTATACTTTGAACAGCATAAATGAATTTAAACACAGAGAGTGATATTCTTTGAAATCTCTCAAAAAAGTGAAATTTATATCTGGATGGTGTAATTAGGTTTTCAAGTGATGATATTAATACTTTGTCACTATACATGTATATTATTTTATCTTCATAATATAGTGGTACAGATAGGATATTATTAGTCTCAAACATTAATATTTTTTTTCCCTTTTTATATCTTATGGATGTTTGAGTTTAGGTCGTACGTATCAAATTAAACTTTAGCTTTTTTGTCCCATGGGCCATTTTATTTATCTGTATACGTTATTTTTAATAAAACCTTGTTATTCGGTTTTTTCTACATAAGAAACTCAAACTTCAAGTGTGTAAAACCTTTTCTTCCTACAATTCAAACTTTAGCTTATAATTATACCTTTTTATCAATAAATTTGGAGAAAACAAAGCTAGAATATTCAAAACAAAGACACTTGAGTTAATTGACTTCGGTATGTGGAGAATATTCAAAACAAAGGCACTTTAGTTAGTGTTTATTTCAGTAATATTTCTGGTTCACCAAAAAAAAATTGTAATTAGAAAATATTTAGGGTTAACGTGGTACTTGTACCTATAAGTTAAAACTTGTTTAACAATGAGCGAAACACCACTTGGGTAGCAAGTTACTAAACTTCAGTGTGGTAAAAATCTAAATTTGAAAAACTAGAACACTCAATAAGATCCTAAACTCCATAGAATAAGATGTGATTACTCACGAGATGTAGATAATCTTACTAGAATTGCACACTCTCTTATTGCAGTAATTTTGGTTTCACTAAAGTCTTAGTCTTAGCGAGAAAGACATTCCCCTCTAGTTAGGACTATTCTGTTGATATTCAGATATTTTCTTTAAGAATATTTTTAGACTGGTATGAACACTACAAGAATTCTTGCCTGTAATTCATAAGGTATGTACGTATAAAGAAATTTGTGTTATCTAAAAGTGTGCACGACCACCCGTAAAGCATACTAAATCCGCCCCTATATTACTACACAGTTTAAACCCGATTTTACTGACCTAATAAATAGATCACAAAGATTTCTTCATTGGTTTGATCGTTAATTTATTTGATTTTCAGTTTCCTTCCCAATCTTTGGATGAAATTGGGAGTAAATCACAACACAATATGTTAACACTAACAAAGAGAGAACAAAGAACGAAAAGAGTAAATCACAAAACACTAAATCTCACAACATATGTAATCCCAAACACACACACATAATATACCATATAAGAAGATCCAAAACCATAACTACTGGAAAATAGATACATACCGTTGTCATAATATACCATATAATAAGAAGATCCAAAACCATAACTACTGGAAAATAGATACATACCGTTGTCATCCGCCATTGCACGAAGCCGTAGTACAGGAAAAATAAATTGAAATTCTCCACAAAAAACAAAGAAAATTAGAAGAAGAAAGAAGAGAGAGTAGAAGAGATGAAGATCATCACTTTGTTTCTCGTAGGGTTTTAGCAGCGAAAGAGTTGAATATAATAGGGTTTACTTATATAGGAAAAGGTGGGGATAGGAAGGTTTTAGAAATATTAACCGAAATCAAACTCTAACGATGATTTAATTATTTTGGTAACTAATTAAACTTTTCATATTACTTGCAGCCTGCGGATTCTGACTTGCATTGCACCGCCTAACGACCTAAACCCAAATTAATTTTTGATAATAATATATTTTTCAATATATTCCATATTTTGTATCACCAAAATAAAAATAAAAATAAAGGGTTAAAAAAAAGAAAAAGAAATTGGCTTTTGAGATGTTCCATAGGTTTAGTACAAAAACTACGTACTGTAATTGAGCTTTTACGCTAATGATTCTTTTTAGAAAAAAAAAAAAGAAGATTTATGGCTAGAATATATTTTTTTTTTTTTTTCCGGTTTTAATGAGGGTATCCACCGCTGACAGCATTGACTAATCTACTCACCCCATGAGCTCTACTTAAGAGTTTATGCCCGTGCGTTGCACGGTTTGTAATACATTACTAAAATCTAAGTTATTACTCCCTCCGTCCCTCATTTATCTTGCGAAAATTGATATGGGGTGAGATTTAAGAATAGGTGTTTTGTACAATTTTGCCCTTGAAGGAGGAGAACCCATATGCTTATTATTTTATCGTTTCTATTTTTTTTGGAGAGAGAGTGATTGGAGAGAGAAAGAAAGATTGTTTATTGTATTGGTTTGTTAGTTGGGGGTATTAATGGAAATAGTTGGTGATTTGTGGGTTTTGAAAGATAAATAAGGGACAAAATTTTAGAGGTTTCTGAAAGATAAATAAGGGACGGAGGGAGTATTATTTTGGTTAATTTTTTTTTTAACTTTTAACTTAAACATTCAAGCAAGCTATTGATTTAGCCATTTATCACCGTTCATAACTATTCAAAATTTAAAGTGTCTTTTATAACAATAAATTATAGGGAAAACAATAAAAATAATCTCAAAACAACAAAATAGAGTGCAACGATGGATGCATATTCTATGATTATACAATCTTTCTGTACATAAATATGTATCCACGGGTTCATATTAATACACTTATACGACAATTTTCGTGATTTCATCATGAGATTTATTTGGAAATATCCAATGTAATATAAATTAAATTCCTAGTTATACATAAAGACAATTAAATTTTACTTTATGGTTATTTTTTAGTTAACTTTGTATGCAATTATATAAGACATGTGTGTTACCTGTTTAGTGCACTATATTTAAACTTTGTGATTTGTTGTCAATATTGATTTTTATTTTTAACTTGTCCTTTTGACTTCTTGTTACCTAACTTCTCATCATTTTTTTTAATAAATTCCCATAATTTCTATATGCATATGTGCACAAATATACATTAATAATACTACTTAATCAGACCTATTTATGATAAATTAAACCCGCTAGATTCAATATAATTGGATATGGATATTTGATATTTACAAACTAAACAAGTATGAGTCCAAACTTAAGCACATTAAAATGGGCCTATGATTGGGTTTGGGTGGACCCTAACAAAACACTATATCAACCTATCCCCAAATGACCAAATGAGTATTTTTAATGACCACAAGTGGACAATTTGGTATATAAAAAATCTCTGATGACATATAGGTCTTTAAAACGAACACCGGCAACCAATATGGTATTTTTAAATGAAATACGTGTCATATTCCCCCAAAAGTACACCGGAATACATAATCTCGGTATTTGTTTCATTTAAAACGTATTTATATGCCATATAATTGTATTTTATCTTGTATTTTGTGGAGTATTTCCTCATTTAAGAGCTCTTAAATAGCTTTTTAAATGGGAAAATACACAACTAATGATAGGAAAATAGCTCTTGAATGGGGAAATACCCCATAAAATACGAGATAAAATACAATTATATGGCATATAAATACGTTTTAAATGAAAGAAATGCCAAGATTCCATATTCAGGCATACTTTTGGGGGAATATGACACGTATTGCATTTTCAAATACCATATTGGTTGCCGGTGTTCATTTTAAATACCTATATGTCACCGGAGATTTTTTATATACCAAATTGTCCACTTGTGGTCATTAAAAATACTCATTTGGTCATTTGGGGATCAACCTATTGACATCCCTACTACAAATGGGTCTCATTTTAAAGTACATTTTGCACTATCTCCAATGGCATTAAAAAAATAAATTTTTGAAAGGTTGATCAAAAGTTATATGTAATCTTAAAATAATAGTTGTATTTTTTGGCAGGTTTTTTGGCTAACTTTGGATCAACATCTATTTGGAAAATAAAAAAATCTTCATTAGATTTTTATTAACCTATTAGATTAACCTTTTTTTTTGGAATATAACAACACATGAGATATTTTAATTTTTTAAAATCAACTAATTTTTTAAATGCTCGCCCATGTGGCACGTCTTACACTGTGCTCTGCACGGTTCGTAATACATTACTAAAATATAGGAAAAATTCCACTTTGGTTACCTGATGTATGGCATAATCATTTTTTGGTGACCTTAATTTTGCATATTCCCACTTTGGTGCCCTATGGATTACAAAATAATTTCACTTAACTAAAATCCGTTAGTTGCCGATGAGGTCTTGGCCTAGTGGTTAAGACTGAGGCCCTGGGTACATTAGGTCCCAGGTTCGATTCCCCCCTCCCCTGTTGTATGTAATTTATTGTACTGGCCTTTGTGCCTCCCTTGGATAAAAAAAAATCCGTTAGTTCTGTTAAGTTTCCGTCAAAGGCACTAACGTGGCAATAATAAAGAAGGGCTTTTTAGTATTTTCCTCCTACCCCCACCCACCCCCAATACTTGTTTTCTCTCTCCTCTCCCATAACCTCTGTCATGCATCCCCGGCCACCACCACCGCCTACCATCGTCTCTCGTCCCTCAATCTCGCCATCACTACCCCTACCACCGCCTCCTTGCCATTCCCCTACCCCTGTTTTTCCTCCCCCTAGTCCCCTTCCCATAGCCACGATTGGTGCCGGGCTTTGCCACCCCCTCCCCCCTACCCAACCACCCTACCATTTCTCTCTCTTCACCCTAATCTCGCCACCACCACCCCTCCCTGCCTTTTCTCTCCTCCCCACAATTCCTCCACCACCAACCCTCCCATTTCTCTCTCTTCCCCCAAATCCCCATTCGTGGGGTAATTATAGTTTCTGATTTCTGGGTAATTTTCAGCAACACGGTGCTCATCAACATCTCCGATCGAGGCTAAAAACTTTTCCATTTTGGTCGAAATTTTAACAGCACCTTCGACACTCATGGTTCTTCAAATCCAACGGTTGGATTGTTGTTTACTACTTTGGATTAGGTGTTATAGCTTCTGCACCGAGCTCCTGTTTTTGGGTGATTCTTGGGCAATTTTCAGCAGCGCCACGTTCATCAACATCTCCGATCGAGGGACATACCTTGTCTGTTTTGGATGAGATTTGGATATAACATTGGAGACTCATGATTCTTCAAATCCAACGGTTGGATTGTTGTTTACTATTTTGATTTGGGAGTAATAGCGTCTACACCAAGCCCCTGTTTTTGGGTGAGAAATCCGGTCACCACCAACCCTCCATGCCCTTTCTCTCTCCTCCCCAAATCCCGCCACCACCACCCCTCCCTGCCTGTTCTCTCTCTTTCCCTCAATCCTTCCACCACCACCTCGTCCTTGGCATTTCTCTCTCCTCACCCCAATCCCCACCACCCCTCCCTACCCATCTCTCTCATCCCCCAAAATCTGTCAAAAAAGGAAGAAGAGAGAGTTTATATGGGGGCAATTTAGTATTTCAACATTTTTTTATTTTTAGCATTTAAATATAACGAGGGCCACATCATATTTTAACGGAATTGTTGACGGACCTAACGGATTTTAGTTAAGTGAAATTGTTTTGTAATCCATAGGGCACCAAAGTGGAAAAAGGAAAATTAAGGTCACTAAAAAATTATTATGCCATACCTCAGGTAACCAAAGTGGAATTTTTCCTAAAATATAAGTTATTATTAATTTGGTTGATTTTTTTTATATATTTGTATCTTTTATATTAATCATTCAGGTAAGTTATTGATTTGACACTTTATCGTCGTTCTTAACCCTTTAAAATTTTAGAGTGTATTTCATATTGACTCACATTTACTTTGCAAACAATAAATTATAAAGGAACAAAAAAAAAAAAAACTCTAAAATTCCGCCTATCTTTTAAAGGTCTATGATTGGGTTTGGGTGGACCTGAACAAAATATTGTTAACCCATTGACATTCCAACTGTACTACTAATGGGTCTCATTTTAATGTACATTTCGCATTCTTTTTTGAAAAGTTGAACAAAAGTTATATGCTATATTAATATAATAGTTGCATTTATTGGAAAGTTTTTTCCTTACTTTTGATGAGCATCTATTTGGCAAATAAAAAGATATTCAATAGTTTTTTATTACCTTATTAGATTATCTTTTTATGGGAATATAATAACAGAGGGGAGCGGTTCTGGGTAGCTGCTCTGTGGTGGACTGACGATCTTGCTCAACTTCGCCATTGACCGCCATGAAGAAGCGAGGTAGACCTCCGAAGAATCAATCAGCTTCGAATTCGATAAACGTCAAGATTCTGTTGATAGCTCTCTTTCGATGAATGGTGCAGTAATGGCTTCACAAAATCAAACCCAGATGTCGACAATTAATGCAAGACCCTCAACCAATTTGGGGGAATTTCTGAGTCCAGTCATTGCGACGATTAGCCAGCAATCTCCACGTCCTATGCTTTCGACGAATACTGTAAGTGATTCTTTGAATCAAGAACTGGCTGATTTGGGTTTCTCTAGTGGTGATGATGTAGTGAATGCTGTAATTTCTGATACTGTGATTGCAAACACTAGTGTTTCTGAGATCAATGCTACACTTCCTCCGGTGGTGAATGTTAATGAAGATAATGTTGATAATGCAAATGTGAATTCGGATGTGCCTGGGATTAATGCTAATTCTCCTGTACTTTCTAATAATGAACCTGTTAATGATGATCACCATAAACCACCTAAGCATTGGAAAGAGGTCTTTAGCAACAACAGAAGTCCGGGTCATGGCATGAAACTGAACTATATTTATTGTGACATGGACTTACCTGTGTTTTTGGAGATGGATGACATAGTGGAAGAAGTAGAATTCTGGAAAAATACTCTTGTGGGGTTCTTGATGGGGAGTAATCCAAGAGAATCTGTAATGAAGGCCTTTGTGAAGAAGAACTGGTGCCATGTATCAGAACCCCAGGTTCTACACAGGAATGGTTGGTATTTCTTCAGGTTTGAAAATAAGGAAGATAGGGATGCTATAATGGGGGGGGGGGACCTTGGACCATGCTTAATAGAACCCTACTTCTGAAGCCCTGGACTGCTGACTTTTGCATGCTAAATGAACATATTACCAAGGTCCCAGTTTGGATCCAGTTTCCTAACCTGGATGTCCAGTTCTGGTCCTCTAGGAGTCTGAGCAAGTTAGCTAGTAAAATTGGCACGCCAATGTTTGCTGATAAGTGTACAGCCACTAAAGAAAGGATTTCATTTGCTAGAGTGATGGTAGAGGTGGATGTGTCCAAAGAATTACCAACCTCAGTCTCCATATTCACTCCATTTGGGGTCCAGATCAACCAAGGAGTGGTTTATGAAAGGGTTCCTTTCTATTGCAAACACTGTCATAAGCTTGGTCACTTGGAGAATGCTTGTAGATCTAAAAGAAGATGGGCAGCTAAGGAGGGTAATAAGAGTGGGGAAGAAACTGGACAACAAGGTGAGCTTGAGGGAGGCATAAGGCATCAGCCACCACCAGTTTCTTTACCATCTCAGGGAGGCACAAGGAGGTCCACACCACCAGTGGACAAGCAGGATGGATCTGGAGAAATGGATGGTATAAGGAGGGTGTCCACAACATCAAAGGTGGACATGGAAAAGGATGGGAAGCAACAGGATAATGATGATAGTACTGATACAATTAGCTTCAAGATATTGGAGGTACCTGGTAATAATGAAGAGAGCTCTGAACAAGAAGACAAGCATGCTGATGATACAGATTTTGTCCCTGTATCAGCAAGAAAGTGTACTAAGAGAAACCAGTGCTCCCCTATATCCCATATCCCTATTAATCATACTGCATTCTCTTTACTGGAAGAGGAGGAAGTACATGAAGATGATATGCTGAAGGAGAGAGACAAGAAGGTGGGCAGGGAGGAGGTTGGACCCCCTCAAACTCAATGATATTTTCAGCCTGGAATGTTAAGGGCTTTAACAAGCCCTACAAGCACATGGAGGTGCTTGAGTTCTTGAAGATTCATAAGGTTGATGTTATGGCTATACTGGAAACTAGAGTAAAAGCTCAAAAAGCAGCTAAAGTGTATAAAAAGTTCTCGAGAGGGTATAAGATGGTAAAGATTTATGATAATCATAGAAATGGGAGAATTTTCTTTGGAACAACAACAATATTGAGCTTGAAGTCATGTACCAGTCTGCACAAGCCATTCACTGTAAAGTGACTAGTCGATCTACACTCAAATCTTTACTCCTCACTGTTGTCTATGCAGCTAACACAAGTGATGAAAGGAAGGAACTCTGGGCTGATTTACAACTTTGGGGTGCTAGTGTCAGATGTCCTTGGCTCATGATGGGAGATTTTAATGTTGTTTTGCATTCTGATGAGAAAATAAGTAACACCCCTCCTATTATTGGGGACATGGAAGACTTTGCTGACTGCATACAGGGGATTGGTATGGTAGATGCTCCAGCCACGGGGGCCTTCTACACTTGGAAAAATAAGCAAGAGGAAGAGAATAGAGTATGGTGCAAGCTGGACAGAGTCATGTACAACCCTCACTGGTGTCTCAATTCTTATCAAGCTCAAGTGCAATTCCTCCCTGCTGGTCCTTCAGACCACTCCCCTTCTCTGGTTAATGTTGAGGAGAATATTACTTATCAGAGAAGACCATTCAGGTTCCTCAATTGCTGGAGTGAGGTCCTTCTTTCCTGAATATTGTGGAGAAAGTGTGGGCTACAAGAATACAAGGTTGCAAAATGTTTAGAGTTATGGAGAAACTCAAACTTTTTAAAAAAGAATTTAAAGAGCTTCACATGAAAAGCTACAATGGCATCACTGAGAGGGTCCAACAAAGTCAGGAGAGACTTTTCAAAATTCAGAAGCAGCTACAGGAACATCCTTGTGAGAAAAATTTTATCCATGAGGAAAAGGAAGCAACCGAGCAGTACAAGAAACTCAAGAAAGCTGAGATTAGTGCTCTGTATCAGAGAGCTAAGATTTTTGACATACAAAAAAATGATGTCAACAGCAAATTTCTTCATGCCAGAGTTAAAGAAAGGGGATCCTTCATGAAGATTGGTGGAATTAATGATAGACAAGGAAATCATGTTACAGGTCATGAAGTTGTGGCAGAGGCTTTTGTGGAGTATTATAAGTCCCTTCTTGGAACTAAAATAACCACATCAACTTTTGATGCCAGCTGCATAGCTACAGGGGCTACAATCAGTACACATATTGCACAAGACATGATCAGAGACATCACAGTAGATGAGATCAAAGAGGCTCTATTTTCTATCCCAGATGACAAAGCCCCAGGTATGGATGGGTTTACTTCACATTTCTTTAAGAGGGCTTGGCACATTGTTGGAATTGAGGTAACTGATGCTATTATGGATTTCCTTAAAAGTAATAAAATGATCAAACAACTGAATTCTATTCTAGTTACACTTATTCCTAAATGTGATACCCCCACCAGTTTAACTCAGTTTAGACCTATTTCATGTTGTTCTGTTCTTTATAAACCAATCACTAAGGTCTTGACTAGTAGACTGCAACTTGCAATGCAATGCCTTATTGGTAGTGAACAAGGTGCCTTTGTGAAAAACAGAAATCTCTTTGATCACACTTTGTTGGTGCATGAATTGGTTAAGAACTATGAGAGAAAAGGCATATCACCAAGAGTGATGGTCAAAATGGACATACAAAAGGCATATGACTCACTAGATTGGGGATTTCTGCAACAGACTTTGGTAGCTTATGGTATCCCCAGTAAATTCATCTCATGGACTATGACTTGTGTTCAGTCCTCAATGTATTCTATTATGGTGAATGGCTCTGTTGAAGGGTACTTTGCTGGTGCAAGAGGGGTTAGACAAGGTGATCCCATGAGCCCATATCTTTTTGTCCTCTGTGTATGGAAGCTCTTTCTAGACACCTCAGAGTAGCAAATGAAGATCCTGACTTTAATGAGCATCCCAAATGCTCAAGACTCAAGCTTAACCACTTACTCTTTGCTGATGATCTGCTCATCTTCAGTAAAGGAGACTTATACTTTGTTCATATTCTGGTAAAATGCTTCAACACATTTGCAGAAATGTCAGGGCTCCAAGCAAATGCTATGAAGACTTGCATCTACTTTGGTGGGGTTAGCCATAATGAAAAGCTCTAGATTCTTGCAGCCACTGGTTTCACTGAAGGAAGCTTCCCATTCAGGTATTTGGGAATTCCTCTTACATCCTCTAGGCTTTCAATTAACATGCACAGCCCCTTGTTGATAAAATAAGGAAAAAAGTCCAGCATTGGAGCAATTATATGCTCAGCTATGCAGCTAGAATACAACTTACAAATTCAGTGATCTTTGGCATGCACAATTTCTGGAGTTTTGTGTTTCAAATCCCAAAACATTGCATTCACCAGATAGAAAAGCTTTGTAGAGACTTGTTTTGGCAGAGGAAAGATGGGAAGAATAAACTGATCTTCATGAGATGGGAAGAATAAATCAAGGAGGAGGGAGGGGTGGGAATCAAAGAAATCTTAAGTTGGAACAGGGGACTGCTGTGTAAGAATATATGGAAAATAGATACCCACCAGAATAGTCTGTGGGTTAAATGGATTCTTGAATACTATCTAAGAAATGAAGATATATGGGGAGCTCAGATCAAGCAGCATAGTTCCTAGAGTTGGAAACAGCTTCTGCATGTTAAGGACAACCTCATCCAACAATTCTGTGATGTAGATGAAGCTAAACAAACCCTGCATTCTTGGTTCGCAAGTGGCAAATTCAGAGTAAACAAGGCATATGATCAGTTCAGAGAGAAGGGTGAAAAGTGCAGGTGGACAAGAGTCCTCTGGGAAGGGATAGCTGTACCTAGACTTTGTATAGTCTTGTGGCTAGCAGCATATAATAAGCTCTCTACAGTGGAGAACTTGCAGAAGAGAGGCATGATACTTCCCTCTTGCTGTAGCATCTGCCTGAGAGGACCTGATTCTGGTAATCATCTCTTCTTCAAATGTAGATTTGCCAATGAAGTCTGGGGTAAGATCCTTGTGCGGCTGGGTATCAACAGGGAGCCAAAGCAACTTAAGCAAGAGTTATACTGGTTTAAGAAACACATCAAGGGCAAGGGGCAGCTAGCAAGAGTTAAGAGGGCTGCTATAGCAGCCACTGTGTATGAGGTATGGAAAGAAAGGAACTCCAGAATTTTTGCTACTGGTCACAGATCACCTCATCAAGTGGTTGAATGCATTCAATTTCACCTTTATGTTAGACACTTCAATGTTTGTAAAGTGGAGAATTGTCATTGCTTGTAAGCTAACACCTACTCTGGGTGTATTGGCAGAGTTTTTTGTAGAGTATATCCACTGTATGGCTATACCCAACAGTGTAGACTTTGTATTGTATACTTCTTAGGGTATCACATTGATATCCTTTTGGGAATTGGAATAACAAGCTAACCTTTTTCCAAAAAAAATAAAAAAAAATATAATAACACATAAGATATTTTTATTTTATAAATAAAATGGCTTGCTTACGTAGCGTGTTCTATTGACTTCCCAATTGGCCAGTTGAATAACTAAGATTATTATTATTTTATTTTACTTTATTTTTTTGAGAAAAAATAACTAAGATTATTGAAACTAAAGAGGTAAACTAAAAACATTGTCCAGCACAGCAATTTGTTAACGCCATTGGAACGCTATCAACTAAGTTCAATCTGTTAACATCTCAGATAATTAAAGAAAACCCAGAAACCTCAATGATCAGTACCAAGCAAACAGGAATACTATGTGCATAAATACAGCTAGTGAACTTTCTAATTGGGAAGTCGATAGATCCAAAAGCAATATGCACCTATAAACCATGGAGGAGGGATTAGACTTGTGACTTAATGTACCTATGGCCTTATTATTTGAACCCTTATTCAAGGGTAATCCAAAAAACTGCACATATAAAGACAGTTCATTAGTGAACTGTTCTTTAAACGTGATGTTTAATAGGTAAAGGGAACATATTATCTTCACAA
This sequence comes from Mesembryanthemum crystallinum, assembly GCA_030267885.1. Lineage (NCBI taxonomy): Eukaryota > Viridiplantae > Streptophyta > Magnoliopsida > Caryophyllales > Aizoaceae > Mesembryanthemum > Mesembryanthemum crystallinum. The sequence goes on along the minus strand of BSSO01004910.1, from coordinate 1,136 downwards.
AAATTATGAAGAAGATCAGAGTACCTTTTATATACGATCCAAACTTATCTATGGCCTTATTATTTGAACCCTTATTCAAAGGGTAATCCAAAAACCTGCACATATAAAGACAGTTAATTAGTGAAATGTTCTTTAAAACTTGATGCGTAATAGGTAACATGTTATCTTCACAAAAATTATAAAAAAGATCAGAGTACCTTTTATATAAGATCCCAACTTAAACATAGTGATAGAAAAACTCATTATTTGATGTGAAATATACTTACCTCAAATACTCGTCGAACAAAGAAATACCTACAAATCATCAACATGGTAAATAAATGAAATTATGTTCATCATTATATTGGCTCTCAAAATACAAATAAAAAATAAAAAAGGATGTAATCATCAACATCATCATTACATTCACTTATACTCCAACAATGCAAACTTTAAAACCTAACTAAAACAGGGGGAGGGGCTGTTTGCTCCAGGCATTGAGTTTTGGGAGGGGGATTATATATAAGTATTAAACCGCCAAATAAAATTATTCATATTTCTTCCATAAAAGTAACTTTCAGATTTTGGTGAATCTTTTGCTTTTATTTAGTAAAAACTGAGATCTTATTTATATTTCTTCCATAAAAATAACTTTTATATTTTGGTGAATCTTAATTATAATTTTAAGGCATTATTACTTTGATTGAATATACTTTTTTTTGACTTTAAAAATAAATATTCAAGTAAGCTATTGATTTTTCCATTTTATTATTAAATGGGTCCAAACTTAAGCATATTAAATGAGTCTATGATTGAGTTTGGTGGACTCGAACAAAACGCTATCAACCTATTGACATCCCTATCACAAATGGGTCTCATTTCAAAGTACATTTCATACTCTTTCTAATGGCGTTAAAATATTTAATTTTTGAGAAGTTGATCAAAAGTTATAAGTAATTCTAAAATAATAGTTGTATTTTTTGGCAGGTTTTTGGCTAAATTCTATTTGGCAAATAAAGAAATCTTCATTTGATTTTTGTTACCCTATTATATATAACCTTTTTTTGGAATATAATAAGATATGATATTTTAATTTTTAAATCAATTATTTTTTAAATGCTCGCCTACGTGGCACGTCCTACGCTGTCAGAAAATGC
>BSSO01004909.1:0-13823 GCA_030267885.1 Mesembryanthemum crystallinum | reverse complement strand
AACATGCTTCTTAGACAAAAAACTTCTATATTTTCTTACATTCATACTAAACCTTAAGAACAATGTCAGGCACATGAGCCTTAGACCCAATTACGCAAACCTCAAGTAGTTACGTTACGTAATGTTACGCAAAGACAGAGCTATTACGCAAAACATTAGCCGTTTTTTATATAAGGAATGAAATGACAATTCCTAAATATTAAACATCATGTAAATTGCAGAAAACTATTTATTGACAACTAAAAGTATCAATTTTATGTAAAGTTCCACTTACCTACTTACTTAAGAGTCGGAGAGATAAGGTAAACAACTTTTCTTATTTTGTGGGAAGTGAAATATTTTAGGAAAGTTGTTTTTCCAGTGTTATTATTTGTCAACTAAACAACCTTAGTCAATTTTCAAACAGTAGTCATCTGCCCAAAAGTTGTATTTCCGGTGTTATTATTTGTATTTCCACTTAACCTACTAAGCATGATCCACCATTTAGTAACAAAGAGGAGATCCCAAATCTATAAACCATAATAGTAAAACCTATTTATAGGTGAAAGGTGAGAGTACTTCCACCACAACAGTTCTAGAGTTCCTTCTCATCTTAGTATATCACTAGTCAACATGTGCATGCTACTTTCTTAGTAGCTTTACATTAATCAATTACATGTGTAGTGTACACTTGTCCTGCAAAAGCAAATGTAAAAAGAAACACAAATATCACACACACCCCATTGATATTGTGGGGGCCCAAGACATAACATAATCACATCACATTTTCTTATTGTTTCTTTCCTCATTTGAGTCTTGCTTAAGCTAATCAAACTTTGCAAGTGGACAATCAAATTCACATTCCCTTTTCAAACCAGGCAAGCAAAAACCCAGAACCAGTAAAAGTAATTAACAATTGCCAATTGGTGAAGCCATAACTTTCTGCTTTAAGACAATTTGACAAATACAATAGTATATTACTGAGTAGTTTCATAAAGATTATACTTTTATGGTGTAAGGTTTAATTAATTCTTTGTTTCATTGATCAATTTCGAATCTCCACAAAAGGGGTTAATTAAAGTAACAATAAAAATTGATTCCAAAAACACAAAGGATAAGTATTTAAGCATAAGCAAAGAACAAAACAAAAACAGTAATCATCTGCCCAAAGCATCACCCACCTCCTCAGCTGCCCCACAACAACCACTTCCAACAAAAACACTTGACAGTCACACTCACTCAGATCTGAAAACCCCAATCGTTTTTGCTTCATTTCGATTGTAACGCCAAAGAATCGCTACAAAGTTTTGGTCTTGAGTTGTATTTTCTCGGAAGAACACCATTGGTGGTGTTGGAAAGAGACGCTGAGTGTTGCAGATTCTTGGGTTTTTTAGGTAATGATTCTTATCTGGGTTGTCTTTAAATTTGTCATATTGAATGGAAATGCTCCGTTTTATGGTTTTTCTATCGGTAATGTGAAGTTTAGGACTTGGTGAAAGCTTGGATATGATTTTGGTATTGGGCAGAGAGGTAATGTCTTATATTGAAATGGGTGAAGCTCCATGTTTTGTTTTTGAATGGTAATGTATTGTACAACTTGTCGGTGAAGTCCATGTTATGACTCATGAGTTTGTTTGTATGAGATTTTTGGTGATGGCTTTACAAATGAAATGATCTGTCCTGCATTTTTTTTTTTTTTTTTTGGGTAGAATTTGCTGGGTTTGTGAAGCTATTTGGTTTGGACATGAGGAAAGTGCAATTTGTTGTCTCATCCCATGTGTTTGAACTTTTTTCTTGGCAATATGTCAGCTAGCTTAGGTGGTGAAGTTCTCGGGATTCGTACTAGGGACTTTGATTCGAAATCTGTGTTGATCGAACTTTATGACTCCCTCCACACTCAAAGGAAAAGAGCCTTTGTTGTATGTTTTTTTTTTTTTTTTTTTCCTCCTTCCCCAAAATGGTTCTCTTATGTGACTGATCTATCTTAGGTACTCCACTATTTATAGTGGTTGCATATGTTCAAAGGTATGCACAAATATACACAAATTGTCAGAGTTTGGAGTTAGCTATGCTCTTTGTTCTCTTAATGGAGTAATGGATTGAAATCTAAAGTTTTATGTTCATTTCCTTTTTTGCTTGGGACAAGATATTCTAATTAGAGTACATTGTGACACTCTTATCCTATGCAGTCATGGATTAATGCTTCTTATCTAATATGATACTTGTATACATGTTGCAGAAATTGTGATTCTCTTTTTGTAAAAATAAGAAGACGGTTCTGGCAAGTCTGCCAATGGGAAGCCAGCTCCTTTTATGTTTGCTTCTGGCCTGTCTTCCCTCAATTTTGGCTCAAGACATTGCGAAAGCCACTTTGGAGGTTGGTGGAGGCCATTCTATTGCTGAAACTGATGTAAACTTTGTCTGTGCTACTCTTGATTGGTGGCCTCATAATAAGTGCGACTATAACCAATGCCCATGGGGTTACTCGTCGATAATGAATCTGGTATGGAATCAATCAGATAATTCTGGTTTAATTAAACTTTTCGTCATAACAATTTCCTCATTTTGGCAAATCATTGTTGTGAATGGAATTCTTATGTTATTGGTGTTGTGCAGGATTTATCCCATCCTCTTCTTGCAAAAGCAATCCAGGGTTTGTACTTCCGAATTCTTATGTATGAGTTTTATATGCATTGGTTGTGGAAAAGCTCTGTGATAAAATGGATTGGCTTATATTAGTATTTGATTATCATTGTTGGTATTTGATAGCCTTCTCACATTTGAGGATAAGACTTGGAGGTTCTTTGGAAGATCAAGTTCTATATGGCGTTCCAAGTTTGAAATTGCCTTGTCATCCATTTTGGAAACGGCATGATGGATTATTTGGCTTTTCAAGTGGATGTTTGCACATGGGCCGCTGGGATGCACTGAATCACTTCTTTAGCAAGACAGGGTAAGATACTGTATATGTCTTTTTGATTGTGCTATTCTCAAGGATAAATATGTATTATACATTCTTAGACTAACTAATCTGCTGACTAAAATATATATGCACAGAGCAGTTGTTACATTTAGCTTGAATGCACTGCATGGAAGGAAAAGAATCCGAAGTAAACTCTGGGTCGGACCTTGGGACTCTAGTAACGCTCATGATTTCATGGAGTACACAATTTCAAAGGGCTACCATATTGATTCGTGGGAATTCGGTATACTTCTTAAGTCTTGTCATTCTCTATCATCTTATTGCACTTGATCATATGAGTGAACTCAAGCTTTACCTCGCTTTGTCTTTGCAGGTAATGAACTAAGTGGAGATGGGGTTGGTGCTAGGGTTGATGCTACTCAGTATGGGAAAGACTTGATCAAGCTAAATGGAATTATTGATGGATTGTACAAAAAGTCAAACTTCAAACCTTCACTTTTAGCACCAGGAGGGTTTTTTCAAAAGAAGTGGTTCACTCAGCTTCTCAAGGTGACAGGGCCTGGAGTCGTGAATGCTTTAACACATCATATGTACAATCTGGGTGCAGGTGGGTAAGTCTGCTGTATCTATTTGCAACTTCATACAGATGGTTCTGAGATGAAAACAGTTAAATGGTAGCTAATTAGTGTACCATTATACCCGAGTCCATCCGTTTCATGTTACTAATATGTTATGATTCATCTGCTGGATGTTTCTCTGTTGGTTGAATGTCTGCCTTAAATATTTAGACCTGCCAAAACCCAACCCAACCCAACCTGACCCGACCCTACCCTACCCTAAAACCTGACTCAAACCTGACCCGTATGGGATTCTGACACAAACTTTTCAACCCAATCCTGGAACATATAACTCAAACATGGATTTGATCCAAAAGTTAACCCAAATCCAACCGAAAACGATGTGTCCTGAAACCTGTTGGGCTGACCAATTGGACAGGTCTAATCTAAATAATATGCATATCAGCTTTATAGTTTTTCTCTGTGTACTGCAGGTAATGATCCCAAACTTGTAACAAAAATATTGAATCCTCAGTTCTTGAGTCAGATAAATAAAACATTCAGCGATGTTAGTGAGACAATTCACGAGTCTGGTCCTTGGGCATCTGCTTGGGTCGGTGAGTCTGGCGGTGCTTTTAACAATGGAGGTCGTCTTGTTTCTGACACCTTTATCGACAGCTTCTGGTAATTTCTCATGCCTTATCAGTTACATGCATTTCAATTTTTGTTCCTTTTGACTTTATCTCTGACCAGAAATTCTTATTGACGCTCTTCACTTATGGTATTTAGGTACTTAGATCAATTGGGACTAGCTGCGTCATACAACACTAAAGTGTATTGCCGACAGACATTAATTGGTGGGAATTATGGTCTTCTCAATAAAACCACATTTCTTCCTAATCCAGACTACTACAGGCAAGAGATTCTATAAACTTTGTGTAGTACGTGTCTCCACTTGATTTGATTCATATGATCAAGTGTATTGATCCTTGTTGAATGTTGCATTTCTGTCCAGTGCACTTTTGTGGAACCGTTTGATGGGACAAAAGGTCCTTCCTGTTGATATTGTTGCTTCACCTTATCTACGTTCGTATGCCCATTGTACAAAAGGACGGGTAAGCCTTTGTTGTATTAATATGGTAGTATATCTTATGCTACATTATTTGCCCTAGGTTGAGTTAAGTAATAGGAGGCTTACTGATGATGCTAATCAGCCAATCATGGATCAGAGTGCTAGGTTTATACGAGGAACATGATTAATTGATAGACCATATTACCTGTGATAAGGTGTAAGTTGATATGGTAATGTTCAAACTGGTCTTTGTTAATGTCTCTCTGTTTCCTTTACAGGCTGGTATAACTTTACTCTTGATCAATCTAAGCAAGCAGACCAGTTTTATTGTCAATGTACAAAACAAACTGAACGACGACTTGCAGAGCGTGAACCATATCATCCGTGGAGAAAGTTCTTTCATGCGCGGCATCAAGAGAACGGTTTCGTGGGTTGGAAGCAAAGCCTCAGGTGGGCAATTGCATAGAGAAGAATACCATCTAACGCCTAAGGATGGATACCTCCGGAGCCAAACTATGGTACTGAATGGTAAGCCATTGGTGATTTCAGAAGATGGAGACATTCCTAGTCTAGAGCCGGTCCTTATCAGTGTAACTTCTCCTCTATATATCTCTCCCTTGTCTATTGCCTTCATAGTCTTGCCTCACTTTGATGCTCCAGCATGCAAGTTATGATTCTTTCTAAATTTGGTTGCTTAAGTATTCCTATAGTTGCAAGATTCCGATTGGATGCTCTTTCTCGGAGCTGCAATAGTTATATATAGAAAAACTTCTACAGCAATTTGTCATGGAATGAATAAAGCTAATAGTTTTAGATTTCCCGTCTTAATGGTTAATATAATGTTCCCCATTTCTGTTCATCATTTGACGTGGATTTGCTCAATATTTATTTTTCCGAAAACTGGGCTATACACATATGTTTGTGTAAGGTGCAATGCCAATGCAAACCAATGCGGAAAATCCAACCCTTTTGGTGGACATATCTCATTTTAGGGAGGAGGTGTAAATTGTTAGGTATCTTTTCTATAGTGGATGCTCTTTCTCGGAGCTACAATAGTTACAGATAGGGAAATTTCTCAACAGATTTTCATGGAATGAAATAAAGCAAGGTAATAGTTTTGGAATTCCTGTCTTTATGGTTAATACAACATTTCCCATTTATGTTCATCATTTGTCGTGTATTTGCTCAGAATTCAGTTTACCAGAAAACCGGAAACAAGACTATACGCCTATATTCTCGTTTTAGGGAACTGTGGAATTTGTTTAGGTATATTTTCTGCTCCCATCTTGCACTTAATAGTTAGCAGCATGAATGTCTGAAGTATGAATATAAATTTTCATCTCAATTACAGCATGGATTGAATCTTAAGAGATGTTACATTATTTGGTTTGTTGTTATGTTCTCTATTTTGGTTAGACTGATATCTTCATAGTGGTTCCAAACAAATTGCATATGTTTCTTGATTTGTTAGTATTGTTACAATGAATCTTCTTTTACCCCCTCCCTTTTAGCGTTTTGGTGAATGTTGTCAATTAGAGACAGGTTTGAGTTTAGAACTCTAATACTGTTGTCGAACAAATTTACCAGCTAAGTTAGTTGTCATCATTTTAAGAAGATAGTATATCAATATGTAACAAACAATGTTCACATTACTTGTAAGTATGAAGCACATACACCTTGGATAGGCGGTGTATAGAAAACTTACAATTAAACAGATCTAATGTGAACAACTTCAAAATATAGTTCCCTCTATTAAAGGTCAAGCAAAGCATCTGCAACTAAAACAAACATCAAAACTAAAGGAACTCCCATCCATAATAATGTCAACATTAGTTGAAATAACTTTAGCATGTCTTGAAACACGATGAAGCCCCCTTACCTTTCGTCCTCCATCTCCAATGAACTTTCAAGACCAAAAACAGAATCAAATTCAGAGAGTATATTCTCTCTGGCTGACTCGAAAAGCGGAACAATCTCTATCAAATTTGTGAGGAAAAATTCAGCATTCCCTGCGTTTTCCAGGAAAACATCCATGACTCTTTGGTAACGACTCCACCACTCTATGTTTTGCTCAAAATTCTTTGATCTCAAACATGTATCTGTGATCTCTTGAAGCATAAGCAAGCAGTTCCAAAGCATAGTGTTCACTGAAATCCTCTCCTCCATGTTGGAGGAATCCACGGCCGTGGAAAGATCATATTGTGTCATTATCTTCCTCGCTTTGCTCAGATGCGCTTCTCCCCTGGCCCCAATCGTTTCTACTACGGCCCCATAAGATTGCACAAGGGCGCGGGTTGCCTCCCCCGCAGGTTCTAGGAGATACCTCAATGCCGGTGAGTAGAACTCCAGCCGGTTGACCCATTCCACGATGTTGTTGCTGGAAATTGGCCTTTCTCGGAAGATATAGTACACATAATGCTTCAAATGTGCCTCCATTTCTTCAAAGTCATTAAGTGAAGCTTCTTGCACAAAACATTTCACTGCCATAAAGTGAGGGAGTTCTGATTTAGGAGCTTCACCAGTAGGGCACGTCACCGCCTCTGGCATGAAATATGCCATGAAAGAAGATACCGAGTCTGGTTGTTCTAGAATTTCCCTGTTTCTTGCTCGAATTGAGGATGAATCTGCATCCACATGTGCTCTTGCTGCTCTAGTAATTCGTAGTTGCGACGAGCTCAGAAGAATTACCTGTTCGAGAAAAATTGAATCTTAGGGGGAAATTGAAAGGTGAAAGCAAGTTATAACAATAATAAATGAAAAATACCCAATTTTTTTTTAAAAGAAAAACTAAAATTAATCATCATATGTCATTAGGATAAGTTTAATGTACTGATGAAAAACATGCAAGAATTTGACCTCCAAGGCTCCTAGAAGAGCTTGATATATACTACTCCAAGAGTAGTATTTCAAGGGCTTCTGTATGTACCATTATTTCCTAGTGGCTTTTCATGTTCCGATTGCGAGTTGCTTTATTTTCGTGTTTTCCTACTCTCTAGTTTCATATAAGATCATCTAATCCATGAGTTAATATTGATAAGGAAATTAGCAAAACAGTAACATAGTAATTGGAAAATATACCCATCACTTTGATTGCAGATTTTAGAAAAAAACCTGTTATGAAACATGAAAGTTCAGATTACCCTTTCAGGGCACAGCTGTACAGTAGGCAAGAAACTATTGTATTGCAAATGTCCATTTATAGTTTAACTTAACTAGTATATACTTGAGATTTATCAGTACCATTAGAAGCACATAGGCATTAAGAACAAGGTAAGCGAGCAAATATAATTAACTCACAAAGAGAGTTGGAGGAATTGAACTGCTACCTTTCCCAGGATGAATAGGGCCTGCTTATTACCAGCTCTAGCACACTTACTGACTAGCCCATCTCGTTGCTGGAAGAGGACGTGTCGTCCACCAGTAACGGACACGTCTTCAAATTTCACAGTCCTTAAGATGTCAGCGTCTTCACTTAGTTCTTTTAATTCCTTTGAACTACAGAAGCATTGTTTTTGTGAGAAATGCTACTAGGTTGCAATGAGGAATTGTTAGAATAAGAGTGCTCGAAATCTTAACAGAAACAGTGTAGTTGTTGTGTTGCGATAAGGGAAAACATACAATGACATTATAAAGCAAAGAGTACCATTTTTATTTTTAGGTCGTTTATACCTTGATGGACATTAATGACTTAATGTGCGATCGATAACATGAGTAGAAAAAGGAAAAAGGTTTAGGATTGTCAAAACTTCATATCATACATTACCTTTTAAGGTATTATATGTTGTTGGTTAACCACTCTGGGTTTAGTTATGCTTCTGGACATTCATAGTTAGATACCTCAGAAAGACAATTACAGAGAATGTAGAAAACGAAGACGGATAGATAAAACAAGTTAGGACATTCTTCAAGTTAAACTTGACTAGGAGAGAATGAAATTGGTTTGTTCTGGAGATCATGAGACAATGAACATGATTTAGTGATAGCATTAGTTACGTTCCGTAACTAAAACACAAACTCGAGCTTAAAGTTGTCAGTTGCAGGTCCTGCAAAGAGTAATTAGTACAAAGAATCCAACGGCTATGTAAGATCTATCTATTAATTACCTGGCAGTTGCCTTAATGAAGTTTTCTGCTCCACTCGCGGCTATACAAGACAAGATTTTCTTCAGTATGTCATCGGGAACATCCATAATTGTTCTCTCGATTGTTTCCATGACTTAAAAGCTGATACGATTCACTGTTGTCAGTACATTCCACATATGTATATGTATGGATATATATGCCAAAGATGGCCAAGAACATGTCTTTAACCGTCAAAGAAGACGAATTGTATCCATGAAAGAGAAAAAGATCTTCACCAGACGCTAAATTTAGCATATACCCGTCTGGGCGATAGGTGCATCAGGAAGCTAAAGGGACATGAAAATTTACAACTACATGTTCATGAATCTTTATCTCTATGCCTGTTTTGAGAACACGCTCTTTTCCTAGCTGTAGATACAAGTAAGATGTTATTAGGGTTCAACATCTTACTTAATCCACCAGCGCAAACTCTAAGAAGCAAATGCAAGTTTGTTGCAGTTCTTTTGTTAGAGAAGCTGGTTTTAGCTGTTTTTCTGAGTCTAGTTCCTCATGCATAATCATGTCACGAACGAGACAGATATCCACTAGATATTGTTAATGGTGAACTTATGAATTAAGTGATGAAGCATTTCTGCTAGATGTATGTGCAAGCTTTGTTGCTACCTAGATTATTGGGGATGTTTGCAGAGTCAGGGAAGGACAACTTATGGGAAAAAACTGTTGTTCATTACTATGTTCTGTGTGATTTCAACTATACAGACTAGCTAGGTATCTGCAATAAAAAGTTTATTCTATGACTTATCTTTCATGATTATAGATGGGTTTGTTTCAACTTTCAAGACTTCATTATGCTATTGAACATTTGGGCAGGAGATAAAGATGTTTATGGCCCTTAATTACCTCATTTGGGTAGAATAAATACAATCTTTAGCAGTGTCAACCATAATTACGTGGACGGTACGCCAAGGAGGCGTTATAGGTATGGATCCAATTTTGGACGTAACTAGGTTTAGGGAAATTTGTTGTATTTATTGATATTTTTTTTTTTTTGGTCCAAGGGAGGCAATGTGGCCAGTACATGAAATTTACAAACAGGGGAGGGGGAATCGAACTTGGGACCTAATATACCCAGGACCTCAATCTTAACCATTAGGCTAAGACCTCATCGACGGAATATTATTTCATTGATACTATTGAGAGTATTCAAGTGTGGTATCGTTACATCTAGGTGGAATATCACAATTAAGCATGAACAAAACTCAATAACGAAGAAGAAACATAACATAGGTGTTAACTTGGTGAAGCCGTATCATAAAACTTATACTAGTAGTATTCGTTATTGTTTGTGAATCTTCATCTTTCTAGTTCTATGGGAATAATGTGGAGGATTGAGAGTGATTCTGACATTTGAGTGTTGAACGTATTTATTTTGAATGTTCTTTTAATAAGAAACCAAAACCCCACAACAAAAAAACAAAAAAGAGAAAAGAAAAAAAAGAAAAAAAACTCTTTTGCATACTTAGATTTATATATTTTTTTAAACCTTAGATTATCTTCATTCAAAAAGTTAACGGTTTATTTGCTTGAAAAAAAAAATGAAACGAAAGCACACTTAAATATTGAGAGAATTTCTTGATTAAAAAAAAGAACTTCAGAAATTTAAAAATTGAAACTCGTTTCAAGGTAACGTTTTGTTTGCTTTCAAGTGGGAACAATCATATAAATCAATGATGAAAAACTCAAAAAAGTTGATAATAATTTTTTGAAAGTGTTGTCATTTCGTGGTTTAACAATCAAAACAAGTGAAAAACTTCATAAACTTCAAGGAATTTATAGACTATAAAACAACATAAACATAAAAAATCTATACATTTATTATACCCAAGAGGTGTTGGCCCACTGGTAAACAAGGGGGAGCACCTACACGAATTTATTCGTGGAATACCCGAGGCCGTGCGTTAGGAGGTGCCCTTTAGCCACGCCCAAGGAGTTGCAGACACCAAAAAAAAAAAAAAAATCTATACATTTATTATAGTCCATACTTTCATCTTATTGTATTTTTTTTATTTTGTATTAAATACGACAGTTAAATGCAAGGTGTTTATCTAAAACTTTCAGAAATATTTCAAATTAGTACTATGAATTTACACTTATCTTTGCTCTCCCCCCCCCCAAAAAAAAAAGGTTAGTGATAAGCAAATAGGACATCTTCGAGAAAGAAAAACACAAGAACTTTTAATAAATGGCCGTCATAAGCAAACCCACAAAAGCGAAATTTAATTAATCATAACTGATTATATGGAGATCTGGTTGTGACGCCCAAGCAACCATCCATATCAACGAAGCAAATTGAAAAAGAAACGAGCAAAATACAGACAAAGAATTTTGAAAAGGAAAAACAAATAAAATTAACTTGAAATCCAAAGAGAAAAAAAATTAGGGTTTTTACCTTGGGGCTTTCTACAACTTCGAATTTGAAGGAAAACGTCAATAGCAAAACTCAAAGTATTTGTTTCTTATCACTCTATAGTGCAAGTGTGCTACACAGTAACACACATGTATTTATAATAAAAAAAATATTAAAGACTTTTCCAGAAAAAATGGAAAAAAGTGGAAAGAAAACGTGACACATGCATGATCCATTTAGTGTCCTAATCCGAGTAACTTTTTTTGGCAAAAAATCCGTTCGGATTCATCTCAAAATCTCACCATTCACACCATGTTGGTCCCACTTGGCTTTTATCTAAGTGAATAAATCTTATTCGTTCATTTAGAATATCTGGTTTGGTTGAAACCAAAAACACTTTGGTTGGATAAGTATGATACTCCCTTTGGACTTTTCAAATGTTTACAAACCACCAAAAAATAAGTTTCTCTCAAATGTTTACAAACCAAAATTTTCACACACTCTTCTCCATAATACCCCTCCACTATCTATTTTAAACAATAAAAAATTCAACTACTATCAATCAACTTTAAAATAAAATAATTTTTTATTCCATTCTTTCTCTCTCTCTACCCACCATCAGCCATTTTTTTGAATTTTTTAATTTAAAATCTCTCTCTCTCTCAACCCACAATAAAATATCATTGTCAACCACTCCTCTCTCATTGTAATAATTTGTTAAACCATTATGGGCATTATTGGAAACAAAGTCACCCTCTTTTGTTGTTTTAATTTTCGTGCCCAAATGATTTGTAAACGTTTGAAAAGTACGGAGGGAATATTTTTTTTGACTTTGGTTGCAGTCAAAAACAGTTTGGTTACGACCAAACTAATAATGTTTCCACGGTCATTATTAGTAATTCCCATGGAAGAATGGATAATGCTACCCATACACAGTGTTTAACTATACACACTTTCATTTATGAGGTAGCAGTCTGTCATTCGCCAACTATATACAGATATACTCATTAAAATAAAGAAAAATAAACTATTAAAACTGATTTAATTTGAAAAATCAAACATTTTCAATTTAAAATTCAAAAAAGTCTTGATTTTCATTTGTACCACTGTCCTTATTATCTCTGCCAAATTCTTCGGTGACTTTCTCTCTCCTCGATTCCACACCGGTGACATATTTTCTCTCCTTCTTTTCACGCTCAAGCCGCATCTCCATTGGTGAAGTCATATATGATGTAGATGTAGTCATCTCCGGAAAGAGAAGCGCCAAGGAGGTTGATGAGGCGACGTGGTGAGACTTGCAAATGGAAGAGACATTTTGTCGAACAATTGAGGGTGACTTTTATGGTGAGATTTTCGTTGGAAAATGTTGACATTTTTTATTGTATAAATTGCAGAGGCATGGTCTTGTTGCTGAATTGGTAGAGGAGTTTTTGTTACTAATCAAACAAATAAACATTCCACAAATTTGTTCCTTATAATAAAATAAAACTGCCAACCATTCAACGTAATGTTGTTACTAAAAAAATCAAAAAATTACAAAACTGAATCAAAAAATCGAAATTCTCCTAATATTTTTGTCTTTCGCCTCCAATTTGTCAATTTAGTCGCCAAATACTGTACACCGAAAAGTTATCGTTGGAGATGTAACTTCTTCAATACCGTTTATAACACCCCAACCTCCTACACAGGTTGTTGGTACTACCAAGATTCGATTTCCTGATTGAGGACGGACCTCACACACCACCAGAAGTCTTTCCAGCATGAGGTCACCCATCCCAAATACTACTTTTAACCAAGCACGTTTAACTGTGGAATTTCTAAGGATTGAGCTCTCTAAAAATAAGATGCACCTTGGTGATATGAGTAGTACCATCAATCCAAGTAAGCTACCCTCAACCATGAAACTTTGGGTGTACTACACTTATCCTCACTCAAAGAACGCAACGTCCTCATTGTGCATGGGCACTCATCTAACCCCAAAATCCATCCCCACTAGGCGGTTGCAGGCACTCTTGGCCCACATACTCAGCACGCGATCATAGGGAGGCGGCTGACTAGGCACTCTTGGCCCACACGCTAAGCACACAGTCATAGTATCACTCTGATACCATTTGTAACACCAAGCCTGCTACACAGGCTGCTGGTGCTACCAATATCCGCTTTACTAGTTGAATACTGATTACATAAACCACCACAAGTCTTTTCATCATACTTTGCCCTCACTTGCATGACTCCCAGGAGGTCACCCATCCCAGCCAGCCAAGCATGCTTAACTGTGGAGGTTCTTGAATTTGAACTCATTGAAAAAAAGATGCACCTTGGTGATATGAGTAGTACCATCAAACGATTGAAACTTATCTCAACCATGAAATCTTTGTAATATTACACCATCACCGGAGTTATTCCTTTCTTCTTCCCTACAACACCACCTCCGGATTTTGCAATAAATTTTGAGTAGCGATTGTTAAATTTGAGAGTTGCCGGATTTCGTGTCCTACACTCGCCAAAAATTTTTACAAGACCTTTCTATTCTAAGATTGATGGAAGAAAATTTTTCTTCAATTTCATTCCCTCCTCTATTCTAGCTTTGGCGCTTATAACCTACAATTTTCACTTTCAAGTAAAAATAATTTCCCTCCCTATTTTCCCTCCTTTTACTTTTTTTTACCTTGATTATGTGGCATCTTCTTACTGGCTATATTTTTATTTTATTTTTGTATCATTACACTTCGTGTATGGGAATCACTATCCTAAAAAAAATTTCCTCTTCTTTATTTTTTGGAAAATTGGCCGTAAATAATCC
>BSSO01004908.1:0-13824 GCA_030267885.1 Mesembryanthemum crystallinum | reverse complement strand
ATTTCTCAATCAAGGGCAAAAATGTCCAATACTCCCCTCCTTAAATCCAATCCAAATAGTGGTTTGTAAAGGAAAATAGGGGACGGAGGGAGTATGATATTAATAAAGAAACCCCAACAATAACTTTTAAAACAAATTCCAACAATTTTGAAATGAAACCTTAAGCAATTTCAGCTAAAACAAAGTATCAACAACATACCTACATTCTTGAAACCCTTAAATTTCAACCCAACCAATAATAAACAATTAACAAGTTAATGAAACCCATACGATGTGAATCGGTTTAAAAAGGAGCTAAAAATGTTGCCTTTTTTTATCACAAATATCACCACATGGCTTAATGCTTTGTTCTAACTAGTTGTGTATTTACATAAGCTTTAGCTTTGTTAATGTTTTGAGACTTATTGAGGCTTGGGGAAGCCCTTTCTAGAAGGTATGCCCCTCCCTCAAGAAGATTGTAAGTAAAACTCATTGATACTTTATGGTTAATACTAATCTCTCAATTACCAAAACAAATGTTGCCTTTTTTATCACAAAGATCAGCACGTTTCACTCCTTTTCTTCATAAGCTCTCCACAACACCAAAGAAACTTCGAAGTGGCCAAAACCCAAATTAGGATTCACCATGGGCTTGAGTTTCGAAAATGGAGGCGTGATTGGGAAAGAGAGAGAGCATAAGGGCATCCACAGTGGTAGAGACTCTTAAGATTTTCAAGACTCGCCACAACAGCATTTTACTAACTAAAACCCAACTTAAGACTTCTCAAAATTTGCACCACAATGGTTCAGACTCTTAAAATTTTTCAAACTTTGCAATTTTATATGGAGCCCAGCAATAAATTAATAATTTTAGCATATTTAATCTTCAATTGATTTAATGAATGATGATGTGGGGTCCACATAATAGTCTTAAGTGGAGTCTTGGGATCTCAAGACTCCATTTAAGATCTTAAATTAAAAAACCAACCACAATGGTTTAAAACTCTCAAGACTCAAAAATTTAAGACCCTAAAGACTACCATTGTGGATGCCCTAAGTGCAAGAGAGAGAGAGAGAGAGAGAGAGAGAGAGAGAGAGAGAGGAGAATGAGGAAGTTCAACGAGCAGAGAAAGAGGGGGGGTTGTGTTCTGTATCTCAGAAGCCAAACCTTCCCTCCAAATTAATTTTTTGCTGCCATGTCACCACGGGGTAACGGGAAATTGACCCTGTTAGTATTTAGTTCAACGACATCAGGGATATGCAAATGTTGGATTATTTTGGGCGGAAGTTAAATGTTGGATTAATATTGTCAAACAGCCCAAATGTTGGATTAATTACTTTCATTTTTTCCGAAAAATAAAACAAAAACAAAAAATTCCCCTCTCACACAGAGAGAACGGCAAAGCCCCACGAAGCTAAAAGCTGAGGAGAAAGAAAGCCTCGAAACTCGATTTCAATGGCTTCCACCACCTCCCTTTTCTCTTTCCTCCTCACCACCATGCCAACGCCGTAGCAATTGCAACAGCAACAAATGAAGAGGCTTGGGAGAGAGATCTATGATGGGAGATCTGAAGAACCTTATTCTAACAAGGCATGAAGCGGCCACTACATTAGCTCCCGCAAAATAATTTGAAAGTGGTGAGGTTCAATTTACCTCCTGAGGATGATTGGATCATGATGAATTCGATTAGAATGAAGAGGATTCCAATGATTGTGAGTTGGAAAGCTTTCCGCCCCTTATGAATGGTGGTGTTGGTGGCTGCGATGGTAATGGATTGGCCCTGAATTTAATGATGATGAATGGTGGTAAAAATGCAAGTAAAAAAAAGGAAGCAATAATGGAGGAATCAGCAATTTGAACGAAACGATGCTGATGTTGGAGGTGAAAATGGGGGAAACAAAACTAACAAAGAAGAGAAGAGAAAAATTTTTTGGTTATATTTGGCATTTTAAGAAATTTATTCAAATTAAGGAAAAGGGTAAAAAAAATATAGAAAATAATTTTAGTGACAGAAACCTGAGTTTCGGACATTAAAGTGGTGCATATGTGCGAGTTAATCATTTTTAATACCTTATATAGTGGCCGGAACCTTTTAAAATACCAATCAGTCTAGAGGAGTTGCTATTAAATACCAATATGGCATTCTACTGTATAAGCAATCGAGCTGAGAAATGGCCGTACATAATAGCTGGGAAAATCTATTAAGAACAAAATTCACTTACATAGCTAAATACAACTTTCATTATTACAATTTTCCAGGGTCGCTCAGCAAGGCTGGAATATATCAGGATCTAAAACTGTACATGATTATGGAGGCAAAAATATATATGCTTCTTATTAATGAAGATCATATAATAATGTCAAACATAAAATACCTGTCCAACATTTAATAGGCTCTCATGGGGAACATTAAAGATTACACTGTTCTCTCTACAGATTTTCCTAAGAAAGGCATATATGTAATCCACAGCAATCTTTTTGTAGAACCTTGAATCTCTTCTGGCCCTGATCACAGTGTTTCCTAAAATATGCACCACTCCAGCATCTCTACAGCTATTTAAGAACTCTAATTCATCAACCTCAACTTCCGTCTGGCTACTCGTCTGGCCCACTGACCTCGCAATAAGGCTCGCATGTCCCAATGGAGAATTGGCGGGCACGATGGAGTCCCCTGATTGAAGTGTACGATCAAGCTCAGACATTGTGTTACCATCATCCAGCAGATCTATTGACTGTATGGTTTGCTGGCCATATAAACTATATTCATCAGAGTCCGTACACCCTTCCATCATAGACTCAAGCCGGACAAACATGAAAAGGTTATGGAAGAGCTTCTTTTCAAAATCGTCATCTTTCTTATGCAGGTCCTTGTAACCATACCTAGCCACACAGCGGAACATATGGAAGTTCTTAGGTCCGATCCGCTTCACTAGAAATCTCTCCTCTTCGGGAACCGTGTACACTGGGAGGTACTTTACGCAAACAAATACGACCACCGAATGGATGGCTGGTAAGTTTGTGATAAAATGCGAGAAGATGTTAGGAACTCCACTGGCTAGCTCAGTGTACACGAGTCCAATTCCGGGGACCCTCACTAATCCTAAGCTAGGGCCTAGCCCAAGAATCCATGCCATTGAGACCTTACTATGCATTTCAAACTCGTAGCGTTTCACAGTTCCATAATGCCAAACCACCATGACAACGAGAAAGGCTGCTGCAACAACTAGTGGGACCCATCCACCTTGATCAACTTTGAACATAACAGCAGAGAAGTAAGTCAATTCCACTATCAATGACAAACCGGTGAAGATCAGCACAAGAACCCAGTGCCACCGCCACACTAGCAACGTGATTAGAATCATAAGGAAGGTAGTGGCCAACATGACTATAACGACTGCTGTCCCTGTTAAGACATCAAAAGGCAGGATGTCAAACATCACTTTCAAGATGGAGGCCCACACACCACAGAACAATAACATGTTTACATGGTCGACACATATCATTACATTATTAAAAATCCTTTCTACATTAGGCTTCAATAGCATCATCTGTTCAATAACCACGTGGATCCTTACGTATTTTACTGAAACACTGATACAAACATCCTAACACAGGAATTACTGTCCAGGCGTCAATCTTGGCTATTTTCATGAAACTTTTGTATGTTTTGGCTTAAAAACATAGGACAAAGAGTCCATACCTAGCTAAAGTCCTGAGTGCCAAAACGTACCGAGGGTGAAATGAAAAATCAGAATTTGGTAGTCAAGCTGGCACTGTATCCTAAATTTATTTTCATAATCTAGGCTGCTTGCTTGGCAAAGTAGTCAAGCAACATTATATCCACGCTAGAGTTGCTTATCTCATCTCCAAAGTCAAAATTTAGGCTACAAAACTCTCTTGCTGAGAAAACACCAGAATCACATTATGGTTCTTAAAATTGACTATTCTATAGTCATACTAAAAGCTAAAAGACTGATACTATTACTATTTTGAGTTTCCTGTCTGTCACTCATTTTGATTATTACAGAACAGTAATCACCCTGCAGTTATCATCTCTTAGCAAAAGTTACTCGGCTACTTTACAATTTGATCCGCTATTTAGGCTTTTCATTCTTGAATGACACAATAACAAAAGCATCTGAAATAGATAGCTATATAAGTATTCTACAACGTGTTTATTATCATCAGCACCAAGAAGGATATATATATCAACTGTTCGAGGTTTAGCTTATTTTTATTTATTTATTTTAAAATTTTGCATTTAAAAGTATGACGTTTCCTATTTTTCAGGATCATCAGAATCTTTAAAGACACCTATTCCTTGTCAATTAGATTTTAAAAGCATTCAAGCTTTTGTAAGATGCAAACTTAAAATATAAACTTTGAGCCTATTTTGTATGGGCAGGTAGCTTTGTGCATTTTACCCACCCCCCTCAAGAGAGAGAAAGAGAGATCCAAAACAACTAAAGAATGAAAATGGAAGACGAGATTTGGTAAAACATGAGAAATGAACTCACCATAAGCATTTCCAATCTGACTTTGATTCCTAAATCCAGCGGTTACAGCTATGCAAAGAACCATCAGAACCCAGTTGATATCTGGAATGTATATTTGCCCACGGAATTTCTTGGAAGTGTGTACAACTTTCACTCTTGGAAAGCAACCCAGTGCAAGAGCCTGCTTTATAATGGAAAATGTTGCAGTTATGGTTGCCTGACTTGCAACAATAGCGGACAGAGTTGCTACAATGAATACTGGCCAGTAGATGCTCTCTGCAGTAAGAATTTACACACGTCATTCAACGACAAGCAATAAGCATATAGTATAATACCCTAAGAATGTTTTGAACACACGTGATCGTTAACACTGCACTCCAAAAGACTATGAACAAAATCAACCCTGTTCTTTTCCTTTTTCTTCTCTATTCTTTTCTTTTTTTTCTTTTTTTTTTTTATATTGGATAAGTCAGTCAAATTTATTGAAAGATAAATTCAGCTACTTTAAATAGTAGCTAACACAAAACGCCAAGAGCACTCTTCTGAAAAAAGCATCATTCAAAACCGCGACCCCCACCTTCTAGAAGGGTTGCGAAGGGTAATGTAATCATACGCTTTAGACGAGGCCAATAACAAAATATGTAAGAGGTGAAATTTGGTGCCCATTATGTGTAATAGATGTAGTATGGCTGTTCGATAGGTTGTTTTTAGATATGTTGAAGTTGGTTTTGCTTTCAAAAAGCAAGTAAAGAATTCTTACGAATGATGAGTCGATCATTTGAGTCAATATAGCTATACTTTTAATTTATTAATGAGTGCCGCATTGTTTGACAGGCTGAGAAGTGCTGAACAGAGGTCTTCGTGCTGGACCACAACACTTCATACAACATTTCAGCCCACAAGCCCCTTTGCCTTATCAAGTTTCCTCATCAGCCCATTGAAGATTTCTTTGTTACTTGATTCAGCTTCCCTGTTGGTTTGAAGTCTGGCCACCGCAATGAATCAAGGGTAGACCCCAAGGTCAGTTGACTAACTCTTCAGCTTTAGAGTGTTAAGCCATTATCAAACATAATGGCCTTCAGGTGATCACGTGCTCCCACATAAATTTCCTAACGTCTCGCTCGGTGATCCTTTAGACTGGCTTCCCTTCAACCCACTTCATATAGTAATCACCTGCTACTTTGAGAAACTTCACATGTCCCTTCGCCAGGGCAAATGCCTAAGGATGTCCATACCCTAGAGATGAAAGGGTAATGGCTGGGATAGGATTGAGTTCTCCTGCTAGCTGTGAACAAGTGCCATAACATTGTCTTCCATGGTCGGCCAACAATAGCATGTTCTCATTGTTGGAGTTAGAATTTACAAATTCTTAACTCAGAGAAATTTAACAAAGGCAAGAAGAGGATAATAACGGGTTACAACCCAAAGTATATAATTCAAATAAAACTTTTTGTATATTTCTCACTTATCTCTCTTGTACAATACATTCAGATTACAAGAATTTATATTAAATCTTTTACTAAAACATTGACGATTGTTATTCTATTTAAACTAAACCTCCCATTAAATTAGTAAAACATAATGCAATGTGTGGTTATCTAAATTTAGCAAACTTAAATTCAGGTTTGTTTTTACAACACGCCCCCTCAAACTTGAATTGTCGTGACTCCAAGCATATATCTCAGCTTATTGAATGTGTTACTCGCTAGGGGCTTAGTGAGGATGTCAGCGACTTGCTCGGTAGTATTACAATACTCCAAGATTATTGTTCCTTTCTTCACATGGTCTCTAAGAAAATTGAAATCGTGTATCAATATGTTTACTTCTCCCATGTTGTACCGGATTCTTGGCAAGTTTGATCGCTAACATGCTGTCTATATATATATTAGTGTAGACCCTTCTTGTGGATGACCCAGTTCTTACGGAAGATTCTATAGCCATATTGCCTCACAAACTGCCGTTGATGATGCTATATACTCTGCTTCACAGGTTGACAATGCTACGACTGCTTTCTTCTTCGAGGTCCAAGTGAGGTCCAAATGAAAGCTGTTGAGCCAAGATAAAATACATATCCAGTTGTACTTTTCCTCTCATCTTGATCACCACCCCAATCACTATCAGAATAGCCAACTAAATTTGCATCATCTCTGTATGCATAAAACATACCATAGTCCAAAAGGACCTTTAATATACCTTACAATTCCCTTAGTAGTGTTCCAGTGAGACTCTTTCAGCGTTTTTATGTATCTGCTCACAAGTCCTACTCCAAAGACAATGTCTGGCCTTGTGATAGTTAAATATCTTAAACTTCCAACTAGACTCTTATATAATATAGATTCAATCGGTCTTCCTTCTCCATCTTTTGTCAATTTACAACTGTTGCTACAGGTGTGTTGACCGAATTGCATGTATCTATATTGAATTTCTCAGGTATCTCCTTAATCTATGCCCCCTATTACCTTAATTTTAATACGCTAATGGAGTATGTTGACAAAATAACCATTTAATTTAGGAAATGGTTAGATGTCTCATTAAGAGCACCCATAGGTACCTCAAAGAGTAGCTTTTTCGGCACCCGTACCTAACTATTTTCCTTTAATTAAGATCCATATTTAGTCGTTCATGTGCTTTTTTACTTCTACGTACATGATTTTACTTTGTTCATGAATTATTATGGTAAATGAATTGTTAGGAGCAACGTAAGCTCACACTAGTGGTTCATTCTCTAAATATATCCTTTAATTAACGATGTTTCTTCAACGAATAGGGGTGTTGTTCATTTGAAGTCAGTCAGCAAATCAAGAAACATTTTTGCCTCATTTCTTGTGTAACCCCTTTCGGCTTTGTCATGTATATTGTTCCCTTTCGACTTTGTCACATATATTGTGAATTATTTCCAAGAATAGTTCTGGCAGTATATAATACACTCACTATACATGTCTTTTAAAAATGATACAAAAAAACAAAACGGAGTTCTGAAAAAACCTGGTATTGAACGGTAGAATGCATCCACTGCATGGTCTTGATGATTTGCAAGATAAGCAGCTTGTCCTGAATATGCTAGAAGAAGGCAAGGGAATACCACTACTGTAAATGCAATTTGTATAGCCAAAACTGGGAAATGGGCCAAGTCTGCAAAGAGTGCTTCTGTCCCTGCAATGTTTATCAGTCACAAGCGAACACTTAAGCTACTGGGTTTGGTTTCAGGAATTTTCTTAATCAAGAATAAATAACAATCAAGAATAGCACCATTCTTTATTTCCATTTTTACTTTTAACTTTGTTAGTGAGATTATTGAAAACATACAATGTATTTACCAGTTATACTGAGCATCACTCCCCCTAAAGAGGTCCATCTATCTTTCCCTCCTCTTTTCAAATAGCGATATATATAGATAGGTGAAAATGCCCTCAGAACTCTGCTATCGTGTTTCCATATGTTGAATGCACCAATACCTCCAATTGTCAGAAACCAGAGCAATACAATTGGAGCAAAGAGCCAACCAACTTTGTCAGTGCCATAATGTTGCAAGCTAAACAAACCCACCAGAATCACAACAGCGACTAGCACAACCACATCTGCATACACAAAAAGGGGGCGGGGGGAGAAAGTTGTCATGTCAAAATGGTGGCAACATGAGCCCCAAAGTGATTTGTGTATTACATAAACACTGACAAATAATGAACACATTGGAAAGGGAAAGCCAATACCGTTACTCATCTTGGGGTGGTCTACCTTGATTCCGCCAGCAGCTGAAAGAACTGCAAAAGAGAACTTACATTATTTCAATCTAGGTAAACCGATATAAATTTGGAATAATTCAATAAGTTATCGGCTGCCATGGAAGTTAAATCACACAGTGCAATCTCCTTCCATGCTATATTTAATTACACCTGTTAATTTCTCGATCCGTGGCCGGGGGAGGGGGTTAATTCTCCAAAATACAATTACTAGAGAAAAGGAAAAAAAGGCAGGATTTGCCTGTAGAGAACAGGAAAAGGAGCAAGAAGGGCCAAACAAGCCAAACTTGATTACAATACGTAGTTTAGGTTCCCTTATGTAGCACCTCATGAAGGAAAAAACATATCAAGGCTACTCAGACCCGCAATAACATCACCAAGATGCCGCTTCAACCCATGCCTTAGGTCCAGGAAAGGCATGGCAACTGTTGAATGCCAAGATGACTTCATGGTTCATTACTAATATTTCAAATACTTGTCCATCAAATATCTAACTTGTGCTTGGAAGGGGAAATATTTTTATCTGTTACATCTTATAATAAATCTAATGAGAAAAAATGGTCAATTCCAAAAGGAATCTAGCAAATACATAGGAAATTTTTGATTGCAGAACATTTTCAAACAACCAACTTAAAGAATGGCAAAGGCAAGTCTCAAAATTTACTGCATGAGTTTGTTGTCTCCTCCTACACTTAAATACCTTACTTTGGGTTCACTTGAGGTTTCAGATCCTAGTATTCTGATGATAACACATGTGACATCATGCAAGGAAAGATTTTTGTGATGCTTTGTGCCAATACCAATTTGTTCAACACTGCAAGTTAAGGACATGCATGGGAGAGCAAGGTTCACACAGTGCGCAAAAAGATTACTAAACTCAGTNTGGACTCTATACTAAACTAGCATCTACAAAACTTCGTTCTATTGTAACAACTTCTATGCATTGCACTCTTATTCATTCTAGATTGATTAAAATTAATAACTTTTAACATTTAATATTCTTCACTATCCTTGATAAAAATTGGAAAATTGGACACAAAATAATCCCATGTTTGGGGTGTCAAACAATAATAAACCCTCCTATGCGTAAATTTGGGAATAATGCCAACTTTTGAATTATGTTACCACGATAGTCCCAATGTTGACGGAGTTTAACTCCATTAACACTTTTTGACACATTTTCATCAAAAACATAGATAACCTAAAGTAAAACCCTAGTGAAAAATGTTTAGGAACTATAAAGAAGTTAAATTTCGTAAACGCTGGAACTGTTGTTCTTCTGACACAACTTAAAACTTGGGATTATTCCCAAAGTTATGCATAAGATAGATTATTATTGTTTGACACCCCAAACTTGGGATTATTTATGTCCAATTTTCCATAAAAATTGAATTTCATGTGATTTATTTGTAGATTTGAAGGGTATATTTAAACACTCAAGTAATTTCTTATAAAAATTGAATTTCATGTGATTTATTATTTGTAGATTATTTATGCATAAAGATTTGATATTTTCTTATTAAAAGTAAAGGGTATATTTGAAGTGTAAGAGAATCGGAATCCTAAAACTTAAACCTTTATAGTTACTGTAAAGGACCATAACCCAAGTTTAGACTCTACGATTAATGAAGTTGCATCTATGAGAGAGTGTAGAGTAGTGTTCAAGTAATTTAATTTATTTTTAACACTGAACTTAGGCTTTAAAAATATTTATGGTTAGAGTTTGATTAATTCAGATTGTTTAGATATTAATTATCGTGTTACTTGGGTTTAATTTGTAGGATTTTGGGAGTAATAGTACGTGGTTTAGCAATTTGGTAGATTAATTGAACAATTCAGATAACTTGGACATGTATTAGCTTAAGGTTTTGTGTGGAATTCATTATAACCATGTTTATGTGATGGATGATAGTTGATTATGCATTTCGCCACTGGCAATCTTGTGGATGTTAGTAGGTTGTTCTTTAAACTCAGTTTGTATGTATTAATCATGAAATTAGGAGAGTAATAAAGGATTTCGGTATAGAATAAGGGTTGAGAGTTAGCTACTGATTAACTGACACCAAGTTATAAGTCTTGCATTAATTCCTTCCCAGTTCCCACTACTTGCGGGTTCAAGTGCCACCATGTTCAATGTATCTGAGATGAAGACTCTTGAAACTTAACTTATTAAATATTGAAATCAGGATACCTAGCATCCAAGTTACCTAGCACTCTTGAGGACTCCTTGTCCTCTTAGCTTGTAATTATCATCATTTTGGTTTAAATACAAAATTTTATCTTGTCAAAAAATAAAATAAAATAACTAAATCATGACTTGAATACATTCCAATCTTTATAAATTTGATCAGTAATAAGATGTCAAGACATAATTTGGTTTCAAATCAAAGGAGTAGGATATAGATTAATTATGAGAAGTTCAGAATGGCATAAAGTATGTTAAAGTGACATAAATAGTGAAAGCAAGCATATTAGTGTTTAAAGATATAGACTATTTGCTTTTAAAGAAGAGTCATTACATATGTTATGTGGAAA
Source organism: Mesembryanthemum crystallinum (assembly GCA_030267885.1). Lineage (NCBI taxonomy): Eukaryota > Viridiplantae > Streptophyta > Magnoliopsida > Caryophyllales > Aizoaceae > Mesembryanthemum > Mesembryanthemum crystallinum. The sequence continues at coordinate 3,073 of BSSO01004908.1, read as the reverse complement.
GGTAATTATTAGTTACGAAAGAGAGAAAAGTGATTGTCGTGCTCTAGTAAGCTTTATGTTCAAGTTGCATGTCTAATACTATAGTGTGTTGTGAATAGAAGTTGTAAGCAAGTCAAGTGATTACTCAAGTTTCTATTGCTTAAGGGGAAGAGTATATGTTAAAATATATGTTATGAACATTGTTTTGTGTGCATGGAAGCTATGTGCTAGTAAGGAATCATGTCATTCGAACCACTGATGCAAATAGACATGCACATATACTAGCATGATTTGTGTTACAAGATAATTTTCTTAGTTGTGAATGATTGTTGTGAAGCAGAAGGAGAATTAATAAGCTAAAGTAAGATATGAAGGAAAGTAAAAGTTGTTGGTATGTTCTAACTTGGATGTTATAAATATGAATGTTTTTTTTAATGCTCATGTCATGTTATGTGGCTTCATGAGAAATGTTGTGTTAACTAAGCTACTAATACATAAAGCGAAAGAAACTGTACCTTGGGTAGTCCAAGAACCCTAGGGTACTAAAGACGTTTAGGGAGACATTCCACAAGAGTTTAGGCTCCCAGGAGTGGCTGGGCCTCATATTTAGCCCCTAGAAGTGGCGAAGAACCCCCAAAAGTGGTCAAAAGTTTAAAAGCCTCTAGAAGTGCTAACATTACTTCGGCCCCCTACATAAAAAATCCTGGCTTTGCCCCTAGGTATGGATTATGGACATGGGATATGGGTACTACTCGTTGTTCTCTAGCAAGAACTCTAGCCTTCTCCATCATATAGCCGAGTAAAGGTGGAGCGACCACTAGACTAATAGTTGACTCTATGGTGGTGGGTTGATAAGTTGTGAGATGATGCATGGGCGAGTGAGAGACGAGGGAGAGAGAGGGTTTGAAGGAGTGAGAAAGTAAATTTGGGGAAAGAATTAAAGAGCAAGTGGATCTGCATCTAGACTTTGGTACACCCACTCACCTACTTGTACTCACAAAAGATAATCTATTTATGTATAAGTGAATTCTGGCAATTGCTAGATGGACATGTGAACATCCCCCATAAGCAAACTATACCCATTTGGCTTGACACATCATTGAATGATTGAATGCATGAACCTCTTATTACTATGTATTGTTTTAGTATCTTTCATTGAATAACATATGATTTCTAAAAGTCAATTAATTTGCAAATACATGCATTTTGAAATATATAGGTATGTAATGAAAAACGAAAAAATATTTATTGCTATATACACAAAGTGGATATATCTACGGGAATTGTACTGTGAAGGTGTGTTTATTTCAATTGAAACGAGTTGAATCAAACTGTATTGAATTGAATAGGACTACACTGAATTGGTAGTAATATGTGAATGAAAAAGTAAGTTGTTTAAATAAATGAATTGAAGTGAATGAAGAAGTGTAAGTTGAAATGAGCACACCCTAACTACATAAATATGAGAATGAAGTGTGGAGCGTTGAACTTGGTAGGAAAATTATTAGTTCCTTTTCTCTTATATAAGTAAGACGATTATTTCTACCAAGGAGCTTTTGTAAAAAATACATCAATTGTTCATAATATCTTGATTAGTCAGGATATTATTAAGTTCTACAACATGAGGTCCTATGTTTCACCAAGTTGTTTGCTCAAGGCGGACCTGAAGAAAGCATAACTGGGAGGGTTGTTGAGGAAGTTATGATTGCTCTGGGTTCCCTAGCACAATTCTCAAGTGGGTGATGCAATTTATAACAAGATTTTCTTTGGCTATGAATGGCATCCTCAATGGTTACTTTCGAGGTTGCAGAGGATTAAACAAGGACCCTACTATATGTGATGATAATGGAGTACCTCACCAGAACTTTGAAGCTAGCTAGTCAATTAAAAGATTTTAGATAGAAAAATTTGACATAAATAATTCTATGTTTGTGCGATTAGACAATAATAATCCTCAGATGGAAAATTCATGCCAATAATCCAAAGTTTCCTTCAATCTCACAATATTGGTCCTCCGTTAACACTGTTAGAATTCCATTACAAAAAGCTAACGTGGCATCTGAAAAAATAAAAAGAAAACCAAAAAAATCTTATTTAAAAAATAAAGATTAAAAAACAATCCCCTCCCTTGATCTCTCTCCACCACCCTCCCTGCACACCACACTGCCTCTCCCGCAACCAGGAGCTCCCTCCGTCCACCGCCTCAATTCTCCTCACTGCTTTCTCTCTCTCTTTCTATCCTCCATTTCTGCCATTAACAGACCTTGACCCCCTCAGATCCATCAATGGAGTCGTCACCCTCACTTTCTCCCCTCTCTCTCTCCTCGACCTCCGCCCACCCCACCACCACCAACACCGCTGCCAGCACCACAACTATACCAGCCACCACCATCACCTTCTCGCCGTTGACTCTCTCTCCAACGCTTGGCTCCGCTTAGCTCTCACCTTCCACCCTTTCCACGGTAAGCCCTCCCCGATCTCCGATCCCTGATTCCTCTGCAGCGCGCCCTAGCCCTCTCTTTCGTTCTCTCCCCTCTACCCCGCCCAGCACTTCCCCCATTATCACCAAGGCCTCAAATTGAACCCATTACGCAAATTATTACCCAAATCACAAACCAAATTCAATTAATTGGAAAAAGTAAAGAATTTGTTTTCTCTCCTCCTCCTCTCTATCATTGTCGGTTGTGGGTGGGTGGGTGTGGCATGCGGCTGTTGAGTTGCGTAGGAGGCTGGGTGGTTGAGGCTGAGGGTGGTTGGGTGATTGCCGGTTGATAGCTGAGGTTGGAGAGAAGGTGAGGGAGGGGACTGGTTTATTTATTTTTATTTTTATTTTTGAATTTTAACTTCTTTTTTTTGTTTTCTTTTTATTTTTTAAATGCCACATCAGCATTTCTTAACAGTTGACTAACTCTGTTAAGGGAGGGACCAACATTGTGAGACAATTAGAAATTTTGGATTATTGTCATGAACTAGTTTGTACCCCGTGCGATGCACGGATTATAATTGTGATAAGTTGATTGCTGTAATATCATTATTATATTTTTCTTTTTCTTTCTTTTTTTTATGAGTTCATTTGTATAACATTTTTTTTCCT